>VXCM01006244.1:46532-59564 GCA_014773175.1 Lucifuga dentata
TTGTTGGGGGAGGGAGACAAAGCAAGAATGGAAAGAAACGGAAATGATTTAAGAGGCGCTGGATTATTTACATGATATTATCATATGTGTATTATTATTAACACAATGTCAATATTTCATTTTTTAATATCACAGTTATTGTCAGTACCGGTATATCACGACACCAATAAATCAAATACTTGCTTGTGTACTTCATGTTCAGTCAGGAGGATTAAATATTATATCCACAAGGGGCAACGTGAGGCCTGAAACATAAATACATAAATCATCTCTGGTTTGCACCCAACACCTTAAAAACTACTTTCAATTTTGCAGTTTAAACAAAAATGGCAACTGTCAAGGAGATCCACATTTCATACTTGTGTTAGAAGACGAAAGAAACAAATTCTGTCATACTTGATCATCTTTTTTTTCTGTTTTTTTTTTTTTTTTNTTTTTTTTTTTTTTGTGTGTTATTTCATCATATGATGTTGAAGTTCTACCCCTCTGCTGATACAGAATATATTTTGGAGCTTTATGTGGAGCGGACACTGATAACATCCAGACACACTGTTCTTGAATCCCAGCAGCGGGCAGTTAAAAAATCTCCAGCTAATTGCTTCTCACACCACAGTGTCGTACTCATCAACACATCTGGCGGATACTATCAGCGGGTAAAGGTCGGTTTTGGCCCCAAGCAATGGCTCCTTTCCTTCCAGAGAGGCAGAAATTCCAGCAGTGCTAAAGAAGCCAGTTAAAATCTATTAGCAGGTGGTGAGATGCAGCTCTGAATGACAAGCAGCAGATCCAGCAATTAATGAAGTAACAGTTAGCAAATGGCGTTAGCAGCATGGAGAGGTCAGGCCTTTAGGCAAACTCAAGCTGTGGCGTGTTTTCTCTGCCGTCCCAGCTGCTGAGGCTCTAAACGGAGTGTGATGGACTTTATAATGCACCTTTACAGAAAGTAGAGAAGATAATGAGGTGATTCGCTCTCATGTTTTGAGAGCCTCAGCAGTNCTGCTGAGGCTCTAAACGGAGTGTGATGGACTTTATAATGCACCTTTACAGAAAGTAGAGAAGATAATGAGGTGATTCGCTCTCATGTTTTGAGAGCCTCAGCAGTCTAAAGCTTGTTTTATGCGTGATAAGGGCGCACAGGGCCACGCAGACAAAATAACGTCACGGAAAGACACCCAGTTACATGGGATCCACATGGCACCTTTCCCCTCCATGTACGCTACAGGCCAGAAGTTTGAGATTTAAAAAAAAAATCATCAATACACTGTTTGTTTTACAATTTATTGTACAGGAAATGACAAAAACTATAGAAAATAAATGTAACTAGTAATTAGTTTTCAAGGAGTACTTGTCAACATCAAAGCACTCTGAAGTCATTTCAGGCTCAGACTTTGGTTTCATCACAGTAACCCCCTCTGGCCAAGTCAGAATTCCCCCAAGGGTTTGAGAATTCTGGATGGATAATTTTGGCATAATTTTGATGAATGTTTTGGATCATTGTCCTGTTGAAGAATGAAATTTTGAGCAGTAATTTGTAAACCGGATTGAATCCCGTGTCTTTGAAAGATGGAATGGTAATTCTCTTTCTTCATAATTCCTTTAACTTGGACCAAGCCTCTACATCTCTCTCCCCCAACCNACATGCAGAGCAGCAGCATGAGCAGACTGTGTAGCACGTTAATCCAAAATGACGTGGGAGAAGGCAGACAGCAGCTACTGAATAGAATATTAAAACACATCAGCAGGAAGTTGGAACACAACTGGAGTGCTGCACTAATACAGACTGATGCTTTCATTAAAAATCATTTCTTAAGCCATAGCAGCTACATAATGTGCTCTTGTTGACAAATTCTTCTTAGTTACATTTATTTTATGCATTTTTGTCATTTCCCGTGCAATAAATTGTAAAACAGTGTATTGATGATTTTTATTAAAAATCTAGGGGTGACTTCAAACTTCTGGCCTGTAGTGTAGATCCCAGATTTTGTGACGATGAAGATATGGATGTTTTAAAAATGGAGGACCTGCTAGTAGCAGAGGTTTGTAAATCCCAAATTTCTCCCCTGGGGGATCAATAAAGTATTATTATCTTATCTTAAATACAGGCATCTGTACGACCGCTGAATGAAAGATCAGATGACAAAGGTTCCTGGTGCAAAGTCACACTAAAATCTGGGAAAAGAAGAGTGTATTTGAGTGTATTTCTTCATCTTTCTCTCATATTGATCTCACAAGTATATTATACACCCCTTTTTCTTCTCTTTTTATTTAACGGCTGTACAGACCATCTCTTCTTTCTTTTTCATCGCACCAGAAATACGTCACAGGCGATGCCATTTGTAAACAACAGACTTCTTCTATGATACTGTTTGCTGTAGGCAGAAGTTTTTGCTACACTGCCCCCTATAGTTTGGGATAATATTGGTTTGGCGTGAAAAGAAAAAAAGGCTGCATGTGTCTGCTCATCACATCCATAAAATCCAGCCGAAAGGAAAATTATCGTGGAGTTCTACATGTCTATTTTAAGTTTAAGTCGCGAACAAAGCAAATATCTCTCTCTAAAAAAAAAAAAAAAAAAAAAAAAACCTGCCCGAGATAACAAACTGAAGCAGGTCAAGTCAAAGTCACGACCTACTTTGCGACATTTCCTCACAATATAACTCCCGAATGGAATGAAAGGCGACAGTGATGATAGGATAACGGTGTAAAATCATCTGAAGGTGGATTTTCCCTTTAAGCAGCTTTATGTGTTTTGTAATAATGACAGTGAAGATGAATGTGTGGTGACAGTCTGTCATCACACATAAACACAGATAGATGCATTTCCAGCGTGTGAAAACATACAGGCATGATGGAGCGAAAGCTGATACACTCAGAACGGACTCACATGACAGATGGGTCTCTCTCTCTCTCTCTCTCTCTCTGTTCTAGGGAAAGCCCTTGTTGTGTGTGTGTGTGTGTGTGTGTGTGTGTGTGGGTGGGTGGTTAGGTGTGTTGGCCTCCTTCCTTCTTTGCTAACAAACAACCTTTAAGTGGAATGAAGTGACTCCCACAGGACACACACACACACCTATATGGATGGTCTATTTTAATTGGCATCGACACAGGCAGTCTCCCCAGTGTTTATTTTCTGATGTCTACCAATGCTTGTGTTGGAGTCTTTAAACAGCTCTCTTACTTTGTAGCTCACAGCATGGGGCTCTGTGTGTGTGTGTGTGTGTGTGTGTGTGTGTGGGGAGGGTGTTTCATTACTACTCACAATACTGTAATTTCACACGAAACTGAGATCCATTGGAGATGAACAGAGAGAAAAACCCACAAAACTGTTTATTTTTCACAACTGCAACACTTTTGCTTTTTCTGTGTGGAAATGGCAAAGCACCACCACACTTTGTGCATATGTGTGTGTGTGTGTGTGTATGTATGTGTATGTGTATGTAGTGTGCGCTCATATGTGTATGTTTCCATGTGCATGACATAACCACAGTCCTAGCATGACCACCACTGGTGTTCACAGCCAAACTGTGATCAGACCTGTGTGTGTGTGTGTGTGTGTGTGTGTGTGTGTGTGTATTGGAGCGGTGAGAGCCAATGTGGGAATCTGAGGGGTTGCATGTGGTGCAGGACTCCTAATCTGGGTCAAAGGGTAACTGGAGAATGCAAGTCATGTTAAGGTTTGGATTAAGAGGGACGCGCACACACACACACACACACACACACACACACACACACACACACACACACTCGGTACCATTGCTTTTATAAGTGCATTATATGCAGCTTAGTATGCATTCACTCAACATTTTGACAATTTTGTGGCATCACTTTTGCTTGAATTTGGGTTTTGGCGGCATCAGTGCACTGATTTGTCTGGAGCCAGCCAGGAGTGGATGAAGGTGTGTGTGTGAGAGAGAGAGAGAGAAAGAGAGAGAGTTTGTATGCGTGTTTGTCTGTGTGTGCGTGAGTGATCAAACTCAGAGGCTTCTTACATCTCCATTAGGGTCTGGGCCAAGCTCGGCTACACAGCATCCTGGCAAGAAATGGAGACCTCTATACTTGCCAACACACACACACACACAGTAGTGCATCTCCTCTTTCTTTCTGTCTCTTGCACTGCGCCTCTGTCTTCTTTGTTTCTCTCTAAAGCTAACTCTTTTCCTCCTCTATCTCTCTCTCTCTGTCTCTCTTTCTCTCCCTCCTTCTTTCTCTCCATCTGCTGCCCTAGATCCCTTGTCAGTATCTCTCTGGCTTCCTCTCCATCATTCAATACACTCCACAATCTCTCCTCCCTCTATTCCTCTCCGGAGACAGACCATCCAGCCTCTCTCTGTCACTCTTTATCATTTTCTCCTCCCTATGCTCTCTACTTTTCTCTATCTTATCTCAAAGTGCCTCCCTCCCTCCCTCTCTCTCTCTCTCTCTCTCTCTCTCTCTTGCTCACTTACACCTCACGCTGCAGTACATCTGTTACCACCGTGTGGGAGCGTCTTCTACCCATCATGCCTCTCGGCGCGACATCGGCGTTGACGCTGGCAAATGGGAATTGAGGGAATCCGCGGCTCCTCTCAGGCCTGATCTCCTCGCACCACAAGCCGAGACTTATTAGTATTGTCTCGGTCGTGTTTTCTTCTGTTAGAGAGGTGATACAGCATTGATGTTGTCCCAGGAAAGCTGTGATGCAGTAAATAAGAAACGAAAAAGGTGTGTAAATTATGATTCCAGTTGGTGATCAGTAAGAAAAAAAAAAACAGAAATATGTATAAAACTCAACTCAAATTCTCAGAAAAGCTTTGAAAGGTTAGTTTGTTTCTTAGTAATGCAATATTTTTTCCTGTTTACCCTTAATTTGTACTTGCTACTTGGATTTTATCAAGTTTTCTTTGTGTGATATTCATCGCTGCGTATTAAAGCGACTACACATCCGTGCTACACACACACACACACAGGTGTTTTCAATTATTGTAACTAATTACATCTCATACATTTAATTTACATGCCATGCTATACTTGGATTATTTATAGAGTGGGGTCCAAAAGTCTGAGACCACTGTGAAAAGGCTTCTATTTTGCATTCTTTTTGAATTTACTACCGTATTTTTCTTTACAAATGATAATATCATCTTAACAGTTTGAGTGAAAAGTTGAATCTTTGAAAAATGTACATGAATTTCAGAATATCTTACTTTGCTTTAATGACAGCATCACTCCAGCTGGCATGGACTCCACAAGTTTGTGCAAAAAGCCAAGTTATCCCAGCATGATGTGACAGTGTTCCTAAGAGCTTCTTGTGATGTCAGGCTTTATGATTATTTCCACATTTACATGGAAAACATCACGGATTTTCTATGTGGTCTCAGACTTTTGGATCCCACTGTAGATGTATTCCAATTAAGGCAATAATGCCGGTAAGATGTATACGTGGATGGAAATAATAGGATTCCGTGGTTTTACAAATGTAGATGAGTGTAGAAATATGAAGGACAGTCCACCAGGTGAGGAAATACATATGGCGAGGACCATGGTCGGATTGGGATCCTAATTTTTAATTTTTACCGGGAATTTAAGGTGTCTAGCGGGGTAGGTGTAGAAGGCCAGACGAAAATGCCAGTGACGCCGGGGGCGAATAAGTCCGTAATTGTCCGCTGTTTCTCTGCACTACCCTTTCTCTTCGTTTAAGCGCCAAGAAAATTATGAAAGAAAATAAAATTATGTTTGCTTAGTTTAAGTTAATTTTAATTAAGATTATATTGTGCAGTGTAAAGGCCACCAGCCGGTCCACCAATGGCTGCGGATCCACCGGAAAAAGTCCCGCCCCTCCCGGTGGCCAATCCAACTGTGGTGGTGGCTTAATTCCAATTATAACATTTACATGCCCAAAGAAATCGATATACAATCACAAAAACTAGGTCTGTTACTCTGCATTTGCTTACCCCGTTTGACGCCGGTTTTAATCTAATTATGATGTTTGCATGTCGTTTAAAAAAAACGGATTTATTGCCTTTGTCAAAGTATAATTGAAGATTTAAAGTTTATTTAAAGCTGCTGTTTAGCTCATGTGAACCCTTCAGGGCAGGAACCGCACACACCTTTATGATTATTTAGTAATATATTTGGTTTGGTGACCTCAAAATAAAAAATGAAAAGGCCCTGAGATGAGCTCTTAATTAGCCAGAATAATTACAAACACCTGTGGAGGTGTGTAGGGTCCAAATGAGAAAGTAGTTGAAACAGGAAGTGGCTTTGATGTTTATGTAAGCATATTTATAGTACCTGCTAACATTAGCTGTTACTTTTCTCTGTTGCATATCACTGTAAATTGAATTTCTTTGTTTTTTTTTTACCTATTGTTCAGACAAAATTAGAATTTTAGTTCTTTATCAATTATTTTAAAGTGATAAAACACTATTAGTTGTTCTGTATTTGTGGTTTTAGAACAACTAAAAACGTTGTAGATTAAACATGTTGACCATAGCCGTCATGGCATGTGCAACAAAAGCTGTATTTTGTGCTAATCATGTGCTAAAAAAAGAGAGAGAGAGAGAGAGAGAGAGCATTTGTGGCAATTTTGTGTTAATTTAATTCAATCATTTTTCTCTCCTTAAGTGGACTTTACACACTTCCTGTTGTTGTCATGTTGCGTTTCGTCTTGAGGGTGTCGACATGTTGATCCTGAGTGGAGGAGACAAAGAGGCAACATGCAAGTAAAGGGGGGGGGTGAGGCGTGACGTCCAGCCGTCACACTAATCTACAAGTCTGTGACCCCACATAACACTACACACACACACGCACACACACATTCCAGCCGGCTCCCTGCTCTCTGATAGATGGAGGTAGTTAATGAAGCGCTGCTTTTGAAATAGATAAGATGTGGAGTGAAGAGGGCTCCAAATGCTAATGTCATTATGTGGTTAGGGTAAGGGCTACGCTGGAAGGCATTTGATAATTTGTGCATGTACGCTTGAATGTGTGTGTGAGTGTGTGTGTGCACTGATATGGGTTTTTTGAAGTTCATTCCTGATGTTTTAGAGTGAAAATCACAACTATTTCACGCTTTTATTCAGTATCTGTGACTTTGGCCATTTTCCTGCCAAAACTATCCAGTTCTGTAAGAATCTTATTCTGATAGTTAGAACATGAGACAAGAAGAATTCCCAGGATGATGGAGATGATACATTCCAGTGTTCCAGGGCGGAATGATATGGAAAATTATGGGAATTTTATATCACAACAATATATATTATGATTTACCTAGAAGTTGAATGGAGAAAGTGCTTATAGGGAAATAAAATTAGCTAATCCAATTAAATCTCTCTCTCTCTCTCTCTCTCTCTCTCACCTATTAAAATTTGTATATGACATGCAGAATAACACAGATTTCTAGCACATTGCGCTGCAGTATTTTTATGCATTGATGAAACGGATCCTTCAACTCTTTGAACTTTATGCACAAGATATAGAATTTCCTTGGTTATTACTCAGTCTCTCTGTCTCTGCCTCTGGCACACACACACACACACACACACAAAATGAAATGAGTACTTCTTCCACTGCTGGCTATAATATCTGCTACAAATTTGTACTGCACACACCATGAGGATATATGGACATATGAATATATGAATATACTCAGTCACCCATGCACACTTCACCCACATACCCATCCCATCACTACAGATACACTTGTGATTTAAAGGACCATACCAACTATTTTGCATGTTTGAGCCTAATATATTCCATTTTCATGCATGCAACATTATTGACAACCATTTCCCAAAGCAAGGCAAACTGGAGCGGTGAATTAAATTTTTTTTTTTTTTTTTTTTTTTTTTTTGCTATCTTCCAGACCGCCATTGGTTTTAGTTCATGCTGGTACTATCAATTTAATTTAATAATATTTAATCTATTTATTATTATTTACATTTAATCCAGTTATTAAAAAGATTTTAATAAATCTATTAAAATCAACTTTTTGATACTCAAAACATTCTTGGGATACGTAATCCATCTTTGCGAACAAAATGTGTATTAAGGTTTTTATAGCGTTTAAGAGCAATAAAAAGCGTGGAGTAATCTGAAATGCTTCCTGTTGTCAGTTCTTCACTACAGCACTTGAATGCACCACTAGGAAGCATTTTCAGATCATTCTGCACTTTATAATTGTGCTTAAATGCTAAAATGACATAACTTCGAAAAAAAAAACCCTGAATACACATCTTGTTTGCGATGATGGATTAGCTATCCCAAGAACGTTTCAAATATCAACAAGTTGATTGTAATAGCGTACCAGAATGAACTGATGGTGGTCTGGAAGGTAGGAAAAACATTTTTAATTCACCGTTCTAGTAGTATGCTTTGGGAAATGTTTGTCAGTAATGTTTAGTGTATGAAAATTGAATATATTAGGCTCAAACATGCAAAATGGGTGGTATGGTCCTTTAAGCGTGCATNGTATGAAAATTGAATATATTAGGCTCAAACATGCAAAATGGGTGGTATGGTCCTTTAAGCGTGCATTTAACAGTCACACTCCCGTCGTCTCTCCTCTCCAGCGCTCCATTTATTCAGCTGGAATGCTTAAAATAATGGTTCCGTCTGCTTTATGAGCCACAGGAAGACAGAGGAATGAGATGCAGCTCATCACTTTTCTCTTTTTAAAGGTTCCTGTCAGCGTTTGGATCAAAGATGAGTTCTTTGTGTATCTTCCTGACGCCAGTCTTTAAAGGATCGCTGAATGGGTTGACTTGCAATTCAGAAACTTATATTAGTTTCTGGATGGGAAAACTTTAAAGCTCAATTTGTCCAAAGCGAGCTCGTCTGAATGCAGATGGAGCCTCGTCCAACGTGGCAATTCTCCCCACCATCGCTCATCCCGCAAGTTTCTCCCTCCATCACACGCAAACTCTATCTTCTCTGTAATGAGCCTCAATAACCGGACGCTTTCCATAAATCCAGCCGGAACCTCAGCTGTGGGTTTTTGCAGCGTTCCTCCAGCCGGCGTTGGAATATGTGATGAATGGATCTTTGTGAAATTGGTATCAAATATTCATCTGCCCTGAAGTCAAATGAAAATCCAGAATAAATCATTCACCCGGCATTGATTTTTCTTCTTCTACTCCCAAATTTAGAGTTTGCTCATCTCAGACATGCAGCGGGGCTCAGAAAGCAGATTATTGTTTTATGTTTGAGAGTTAAGTGTCAGAGCTGTTTGACTAGCTAAAGGCAGATCCACTTTTCTTTATTCTGGATCTTTTGGAAGATGGGATGACATTAGGGCAAAAAAAAAAATGACAGGAAGAGGAAAAGAGTATGTGTGGAAAGGGTTTTGGAGAAGGAAAAAAGTGTGTATTTTGGAGAGGAGGAAAAGGAATGATAGGAGAATTTGGGTGTTGTGTGTCTGAGCCTTGAGTGTGAGGTGCACACACACGCATACACACACACACACACACACACACACACTTGGCAACCCCGAGGGGAAGGTTTGGAAATTAGAAAGCAAACCTCTATTCAACCTTTCTCTCGCCCCTTCCCTCTCTTTTCCTCTCCAGCTTCTCTACTCCATCGCTCATTCGGCCCTCGTTCTGCCTTTTTTCCCCCACTTTAACCTTTGTTCTTCTCACCCCTCCATCCCTCCTTCTCACTTTCTCACTCGCTTCTTTGGGAAAAAAGCAGGAGACAGCAGAACTCTGCTGAGTAAGCGCTTCTGGAGTCTGAACGACCAAATACAGCTCAGCCTCCAGTTGGCTTCAACCCACGCACCAACCTTTTGTCTGTGTGTGTGTGTGTGTGTGTGTGTGTGTGTGTGTGTGTGTCTCTGTCTTCTCACGTGTCCTCAAATGTCTTTCATTCATCTTCTTGTCTCCTTTTTTTCTCCCCTTTCCTGTCTCCTCTTTTATTCACAACTGGTGTGCTTTCTGCCCCTTTGTCTGCATATCTGTGTGTGTGTGTGTGTGTGTGTGTGTGTGTGTGTGTGTGGGTGTGTGCACGCATCGCTTGGCACCTCCTCACAGACAAAATGACTTTTTATAGCTTCTCCCTCGCGTCTCCACCCCCTTGTCTTTCCTCCTCTTTTTATTTTTTTTGAAGCTGATGAGTAAATGAACCTCTTTGTCTTAGCTGAGCTGTAACCTCCTAATCAGGCCATTCGCTGATTACACGCTTCACGCTTATCATGTATGCATGTGTCTGTGTGTGTGCTTTTGTGATTGTGCATGCGTTATTGTCTCTGGCATTAGTTGACATTAAGCTTTCTCCACAGTGCCTTCAGCTCGTTTTTTTTTTTTTTTTTTTTTGGTGAGACACTCAAACGCACAAAAAAAATGCAAAAACGCTCAGCAACAAATCCGGAAAATGACGTATTTCCCGCAGAGCTCCCACTGTGCTTTTTGTTACCTGTCTGGCTGTGTCAGAGAGTGAGTGTGTGTGTGTGGAAAGAAGAGGTAGGAAGGATGAAGAGGAAGAAGGGTGGAGAAGCGTAGTAGGGAAAACTAATTATGGCTGTGATAAGAGGCAGGATGTGCAGCTCCTTTGCTGTGTTTCTCTCTCCACGTCTTCATTTCTGTTTCTCTTTACACCTTCCTGTCTCTGGACCAATCAAAGAGCTTTATTTACATGAGGATGGCGTGAAATGCTTTATATATGAAACACAAGCTGTTTGGGTGTGTGTGTGTGTGTGCATGAGAGAGTGTGTGGTCTGATTAACTGCAAAATTTGTCCTCTTGAAATGTGTCAGAATACAAAGCAGCATTTTGTCAATATTTTCCTGGCCTCTGTGTGTGTGTGTGTGTNGAAATGTGTCAGAATACAAAGCAGCATTTTGTCAATATTTTCCTGGCCTCTGTGTGTGTGTGTGTGTCACTGTGACCAGCAGGCAGCCACGTTATCTAATCAGCCCTGTCATGATGCCCTTGTGCATTAGGACATTTTGGATCCCGGTTCATTGTATTTGTCAGCCTTTCATTAAGTTGTCAATTGGGATTTAAGAAAAACTTTTTCCAATCAGAAAACACATCGCCTGCATAATCATTCCTAAACCATTCGTTTGTGTATCTCGGCTTTCAAGATACCATAGATTTCATAAGCGCAAATGACAGTTTTTGAATTAAGCCACCAAGGTTACATTACGCTACAGCTCCTGATGACCAATTCTGATTTATTGCCTATATCTGATTTTTTAAAAATACCAAATATTTCCAAAGCATCTTTACAGATCTGCAATTACTTAAAGCACCATACCGGCTATTTTGCATGTTTGAGCCTAATATATTCAATTTTCACACACGTAACATTACTGACAATCATTTCCCAAAGCATACCNGTTTGAGCCTAATATATTCAATTTTCACACACGTAACATTACTGACAATCATTTCCCAAAGCATACCATAGGAATGGTGAATTAAAAATGTTTGTCCTACCTTCCAGACCACCACTGGTTTCAGTTCATTCTGGTATGCTATTAAAATCAGCTTGTCGAAACATTCTTGGGATAGGTCATCATTGCAAACAAGACGTGTACTCAGGATTTTTTTGAAGTTTCATAATTTTAGCGTTTAAGCGCAATAAAAAGTGCAAAATGAATGTATTTCTCCACCGGGGAATATAGTCCCAAAAGAAGACCTGTGTTTATGGAAAAATTTAAATGACCGTGACTTCATAACTGCATAACTATTAGCGTGACTGCGTAACTATTAGCAGGCGAAACATGGATATTTAAGGTGGGTGTATTGCTTGAATATTTGATTTTGAAAGATTAAGAGATCTTGCAAAATATCAGAAGGCTGAAATTCGGTTTATCTTTTGGGAAATGATTGTAACATAATGTGTATGAAAATGGACTATATTAGGTTCAAACTTGCAAAATCGCCGGTAGAGGCAAAAAGATGTCTGACAAGAATCAAGATTCAGGCCACTGTGTCTTCCATTACTCCTTTTCTTTTCTCTTTTCTGTTATTCTCCTTAGTTTATTCTTCTGTCTTTCCATCTTTATAGCTGAGTCACTTCACACTCTCTCTCTCTCCCTCTCTCTCTCTCTCTCTCACTCGCTTGCTCCGTAGGACAGACTGCTTTTAGACTTTCATAAAAGGTTCTGTCTCAAACACGTACTTGACCTCGCCGCTCCTTGATACTTTATCTCTGCTTTGGAGACTCGCACACACACATATAAGCGAACACACATGTGCGCGCACACACACACACACACACACACACACACATACACATTTTACAGTCCACAGTATTTATACAGTTCATTTGAAGCAGCCTATAATATGGCAGTGCTGGTTAATGTATCAGGATGAATGTCAGTGATATTTCAGTCTGGTGAGCAGAGAGAGAGAGAGAGAGAGAGAGAGAGAGAGATCCCTTCATCCTTTCATCTAGCTCNGAGCAGAGAGAGAGAGAGAGAGAGAGAGAGAGAGAGAGATCCCTTCATCCTTTCATCTAGCTCTTTGTCCTCCCTCTCTTCTCGTTTGTTAAATAACATGCAACACTGCAGGAATCTTAAAATGAAAACAAATTCTGTATTTCAGATTGAAGTCATTGTATCAGTGTGTGTGTGTTTGTGTGTGTGTATGTGCGCATGCATGCTTGTGCATTCATTGATTGGATGAAGGTGTAATGTGTCGAGTATTGCAGGATGCAGGATTATGTCTTCTGAATAATCCAGATTAATCCCTGATATTCTGTCTTTTTCTATTTTTTCTTTATCGCTGATGCTAAAGATCAGTGTCTTGGTGTGGGTTTTAGCTAAAGTTACTGTAGGTGGCGCTGTTTTCTGGAAAGTGCAAATTTAGATTTCGTGCCAAATTTAGATTTAATTGTTTAATGAAGACTTAATTGTTTTATTTTTGTGGTTTATCAGCATTTTTCTGTCTGTTTCAGATACAGGTACATCTCTCCTCTCCTATCCCATGTGTGTGTGTGTGTGTGTTTCTTTGGATATGTGTAGAGATGTTTGTTAATGTGTGTATTGTCCCCAGTCTTTTGTGTGTGTGTGTGTGTGTGTGTGTGTGTGTGTGTGTGTGTGTGTGTGTGTGT
>VXCM01006244.1:59586-72902 GCA_014773175.1 Lucifuga dentata
CAGACAGACAGACACACACACACACACACACACACACACACACACACACACACACATACTTGAAGTCTTCTTTTCAGGCAGCTAGCTGGTTTTGGTGTCTAACTAATAGTCTTTTACTCCTGTTCTATACCAGCTTGTTCTTCCCCTTCTCTCTCTCTCTCTCTCTCTCTCTCTCTCTCTCTGTGTGTGTGTGTGGGTTTTTCAAAATTGCATTTCTTGCCTTGGTGTTGTGCATGCGTGTAGACTTTGGACAGACACCATATTTGTGCAGGAAATGAAAAAGGTGTGTGTGTGTGTGTGTGTGTGTCTTTATTGATGACACAAAAGGCTATACAATGGCTCTTTTAGATGCATTTAATGAATGCTGGAATCTGGCAATGAGAACCAAAGCAATTAAGGGCTTCCTAATAATGAATTCTGGCTCCGTTTCTTCTTCCTGTTGCCTGAACGTGACTTCCTGCCTCCACCACCTGCCAATCACAGCTGTTTCCCCCCTGGCCGCTAATCTCCAACAGTTTGCATGTTTCATCTCTCAATAATACTCATCTTGAAAATATATGATAAGAGAACATGGGTGGTAAGAAAAAGAATCTATTTTATTTTATCTAAAAATCATTTATTTTAAGTAATTTCTTATTTAGATCCTGACCAATTATTTTAGATTCATACTGATATCAATATTTGAAAGTAAAAACAAAACTTTGATTATAATATAGATGTGTGCTTTTATATAGATAAACATGTTTGGTAAGAATCCCTCAAATCTGATTATTAAAGGGAGTATATACTGTAAGTGTATTTTACATTTGAGTCATAAAAAAAAACAAAAAATGGCACTAAAAATAACTTTTGAATAATAAACTTTTTATAAATAAAGCTATGCACAGAACAGTAATAAAACAGGCCAAATACATAAAAGCTATTCAACAAAAGCTATTTTTTTTTTTTTTTTNTTTTTTTTTTTTTTTGTTTTTTGTGTGTTAACATGTACATTGATAATGATGTGCCAATATCGACCAATATTGGCCTGCAGATATATCACTCAAGATGTTATTATAAACCATATAATCAGTTATAAAGTCATATTTATATTAATGCCAGTGTTTCGTTTCCCACAGGTCGAAAATTTACTTGTGGTGATGGGCAGGCATCCAAGCACCCNAAAAAAAAAAAGGATAACTGTGCAATAGAAGATTCCAAAAAATGTTTAACATGGCTATTTGGCTTTAAAAGTGCAAAAACAAAAAAAACAAAAAAAAAACCAAAACACTCAGATCTAACTGAAAATGGCTGCTACCAGGCTGTATACTACTGGTTGCTAGGCAACCACAATAACATAACAAGTGTGTTTTCATTTGACCTCAGCAAGGTTTTAAAGAAAAACTAAAGAAAGTAATTAACTATGACACAGCAGAGGGAAACTTTGGTGAGAAGCATGGAGGTTACATATATTTTAAAATTAGAAATAATGNCACAGCAGAGGGAAACTTTGGTGAGAAGCATGGAGGTTACATATATTTTAAAATTAGAAATAATGAGCTGGCTGTAATAAAAGCCTGGTCATTTTCTCAGAGGAGAAAAAGAAATGAAATGTGATGTTTTCTCTTTTTCTCTCTGTCATTCCTCGGCTCAAATCTGAGCTGCAGATTTCTGTTTTTCGGCTGCTCAGACAGAAAGCGCAGACGTGCTGATGGTGACTGGCGTGCAGGCATTTTCACAAATGAATGGAGCTTTCACAAATGATCTGTCACTCCCTTCTCTCATCATCTCCTCCTATCTCTGCCCATCCTTTTCTCAGTGTGATAGGGAGTCTCACACACACAACCTCACATGTCCAAACTGTCATCTGCTGCCCTGCCACAGTGGCAGCAGTCAGCCTGGATCTGTCCATGCTGTGTTTCCTGAGGTGTGTTAGCTGGGTGAGGGGGCGTCTGACCATCTGTTGCTGCTATAAAGGGCATCAGCGGAGACGAGAACAGGCAGGGAGGCACCCATAGGTCCCTGTGGGTGTCACCTTGGCAGCTCACGTGGCACAGACGGGCCTTTGCGTTCTTGCTCATGGTTGACCACATGCCCAACATGCTAACACAGACATGTTAATAAACTAAAACACTGACGACACCAGTCAAACCTACATATTTAATACAAACACCAGCCTCAGGTAAAGTTGCACTATTACCTTCCCAAAGGACAATATGAAAAATTGTGATTCTTCATGGTTATTTGATCCATTAGAAAATGCTAGTTAAATGAAAGAAAGCAGTGATAATTACATTATTGCATGTTATAGACATGTAAATGCATTATAATTCCATATAAATGACTGTAAATGCACCGTTGTCTAGATATGATAACCAATAAGTGTGAAAAGCGTAGTTATTTTGCTTTTCCTAAAGTGTTCAGATGTTTCTTCTAACCTCTAATACCTGATTTTGAAATGTGCAATAAGACGATATTGATTACTACAAGAATTATTTTCCAGTCATTTATGCCATTTAAATGTGTTATATCTGTGTGTGTGTGTGTGTGTGTGTGTGTGTGTGTGTGTGTGTTTTGCCGTCCCTTGGCCTGCCCTGATTGATGCTATTCTCCTTGAACACCCTCCGAGCTGAGTGTCTCCTCAGAGGTCACGACCTCTCTAACAAGCAGCTAATTTGTTGATGCAGTTCCTCTAGACTGTGATGACTCCCTGGCAATGAGTTAGCATATTGCACTCTGTGTATGTGTGTGTGTGTGTGTGTGTGTGGCTGCATAACTTGTTTGTATTTGTACATATTAGCAATATATTTTTTTTTAATCATTTTAATTTGTTAGTATTTTTAACTTGCAATCAGATCAGAATCATATCAGGATTCCAGTTTACTTTCTGGTAGAGGTTTGGGTTGCTTCTTAAAGTTGAACACATGTCTTACACAGAACCTGCTTTCAATGTTTTGATGTCTTCCTAAACCCAAAGCAGTCTTGCAGACGAGATGTTGCTTTTCTTTTTGTTAAGTCATCTTGAAAACATTTTGCGACTCATCCATGTCGCCTCTGATGGGCAGTAAAATGGAATTTACCCTCCGAGAGTTTTAGTCCTTCCCAATTTCAAACGCTATCAGTCCATCCGACAGGCACTTGGTTTGAAGCATACTGAGGCCTGTCAACATTGGGCTTTGAAAATAAGGGAGATTTTCCCCACCCCATTTTTTTGTACATCCATTAATATTAAGGAAATTAGTTGCGAAATAGACAAGTTTAACTTTTTATTGAATTAAAACAGAAAATATGGGAGAACCCAGGAAAAATGGGAGCGTTGACAGTTTTGCCCACGAGTCACCTGGCCCAAGGTGTGAATGACTCTCAGTATGTCTAGTCACTTTAAATTACTACTGCTGGGTATAAATCAATGTCGTGATCATGATATGATGGATAGATATGTAAAGACTCATTTATGTGTATGTAGATATGTGTGTTGATCAAAATATTAGCTAGCATCTTATTCTAGGATCACAGTATTCCGCTAATTATTGGAAGCGTTTAAACAACATTTTCTGGTTATTTTCTCTTTGGGATTTGGTGTGATTATTAAAATGAAAAGCCCTAGAATCTCCGTGTCTTTTCGTAATCTCATCACTGGTTCAGTTGATCTTCGTTCCCAAGTGGTTTGGTTTAATGAGATTCTCGTCTTACACAGTCGGACCTTCCAGCGTGTTTGTTTTAGCGCTCTGCCAGCATTGGGACTCAAATCTGGCCGAGGCTGTTGTCAAGTTGGAATGAAGAGAGCACGTAAAACCATGAGAGAGTCTGTATTAGTACACCCAGTGACAGGATGGAATTCAAAACTAATTGTTGACTTCACAGCTGAAATTGCTCTGAAACACCCATTGAATCAAAGAAATTGCTGCCATGTGGCTTGTTTATCCAACCCGATGCCAAGATTTAGGTGTAAATTTGTGGATAAACGCTCGAGATTGTGACTCATTAGAACAGAATACCCACAATGCAAAGGGCTCTCCCTCTCCTTCTGTTTAGCGAAGTGGGAGTGAGTTCTCTGCTCAAACTCAGGTTTTTATTGATCCATTATGGAGGAGTCCTCTCTGATGCTAGCCGTTGTATGAGTCATGGGTGTAACTGCGGGGTATCGGCCTGCCCAGTACTGTAATACACAAGTGATAAGATGTAATGTGTGGTAAGAGTACACAGTACTTTTGCAGCTCTCTGCCCATCATCTTTCCTCTTCTTTACTTCATTATACTGATGCTGAGCGGTGAATAATTGCTCTGCTGACAATAGCAACTTAACACTCATTAATTTGAATGACAAAAAGAATTGATGATAACTGTAATTTGCCAATTTATGCTGGCAATATTTTCCTTTGCGACAAACTCATGCAGTGAAGCTAAAGGAATGGACCTTGAATAAATTAGTATTCGACTGATTATATAAAAGAGATGGCAAGCTGGAAAAGCGACAAACGCGAAACAAAGAGGGATATTGTGATGGATTTGTTCTAACATTTGTTATCACAGAGCAAATAGAGTGAAACGCCTTTGTTCTTCTCCTCTCTGCTTAGTTGTTTTTGGTAGATATTCATGCTTAACTTGAGATCGTCAGCAGTTCAGCTCAGAAAAAGTCCAATTAGACTCTGTGAAGCAGAAAATGTGAACTGTGCATCATCTGGAAACCAGCGTGCAGCACAGTGCAACACAACTCTGACAACTAGAACCCTGACTGCACTGGGGCTGATGCCAATATTTGGGATTTTTACTTCCATCGAGGACGTTTTGTTTCCAGCCATGCTTGTCTGATTGCCAGTAGGATATCTCAAATACTAACGGCCAAATTCCATGTAATTTTGTAGCTGGGTGAGAACTGGTTCAAGGATGAGGTAATTAGATTTTGAGGTAGATCTGGATCTGGATCCAGGCATTTTGATCTGGAATTGATCTGGATCTGGGGTCACAGTTTCACAGCTTAATAAACCAATGTTAAAAGACCATACCACCCATTTTGCATGTTTGCGCCTGTTCAATTTTCATACACATAATGTTACTGACAGTCATTTCCCAAAGCATACTACTGGAATGGTGAATTAAAAATGTTTTTCCTACCTTCCAGACCACCATTGGTTTCAGTTCATTCTGGTACACTGTTAAAATCAACTTGCTGAGACTTGAAACATTCTTGGGATAGGTAATCCATCATCGTGAACAAGACGTATATTCAGGTTTTTGAAGTTTCATAATTTTAGCGTTTAAGCGCAATAAAAAGCATGTATGTCTCCACCGGGGAATACAGTCCCAAAAGAAGACCTGCATTTATCGAAACATTTAAATGGCCATGACTTCATAATTTTGTATAACTATTAACAGGCGAAACATTGATTTTTAAGTATCGCTTGAATATTTGATTTTGAAAGATTAAGAGATTTTGGAAAATATCAGGAAAGCTGAAATACAGTTTTATCCTTTGGGAAATGATTGTCAGTAACGTAACATGTATGAAAATTGAATATTAGATTGAATAAATGGATGGTATGGTCCTTTAAAGGCGGTCTAGTGGTCTAAGACACATACCATAGACACAACCCTGGTTGTCATGCTTTTCTCTCTTTCTCACCATATTTCCTTTCTATCTTCACTGTGACTTATGCAATAAAGCAAAGGTGGCTAAAAATTAATCACAAGTCAGTATTAAATCAATACCAGATAGACTAGTTTTCCAGGAACACCATCGCTTCATACTGAAGAAATCCATATCTGTTTCCATCTCTCTCTCTCTCTCTCTCTCTCTCTCTCTCTCTCTCTCTCTCTCTTTTTCTCTCTTTCTCTCTCTCTCCCCTCCTCTCCTTCTTGCTCCGTGATGCATTACGCTCCATCCCGGCCTCCTCCTTCTCGCTCCGTGTCACTTTGTCATCCGTGGCCCTCACACATCTGCCTGGTTGCGATAATAGCTACCGCTGTCAACAAGAGGGAGGGGAGGGCAGCAGAAAGCCAAGGGGCATCCACATCACACATGCACACACCAGCCACACAATGTCAATTAAATTACAAAATATGTTCCCTGGCCTGATGTTTGCACGATCAGTAAATGTTTGTCTATTCAATGAACACCGCGTTCTGTCTGGACGCCAAGCAGCGTGCAGGATGTTCATGGAAAAATGAACAGGCAAGTGGAGGAAAAGAAAAGAGGAGGATGAGAGGAGAAAAAAAAGAGAGAGAAAGCAGGAAGAGGTGCTGTCTTACTCTTGCTAGTTAGTTTTTTTCTTATTCTCTGACACACACACACAATTTAATGGATGTTTCTGGATTAAACTCCTGATGTGAGTAATCGGAGCTGCCAGAGCTGTGGCGAAACTCAAGTCAATTTCCTCTGCATGCACGCACACACACACACACACGCACACACACACACCACTTAAACTATGGTGTGTCAGATTAATGTCCTGTAAAAAATGTCAGTTTTATCAAATCACACAAGCCTCTCGTCCAGTTCTTAGATGGGCAAAAAAAAACTCAAACTAGAAGTAAAATTTGTTGAAGTTTTATTTGTTCCAGGAAATACCTAGAAACACTAATCAGTATGTTAAGATAATGCAGCACAAGACAAAATGCTCCCAGATCATCCAGAAAATGATGTCTGATTCAAGCAAATCAGCTGATTTTCATTTTTAAAGACGTAAAGTGGTCTTGTCTCCCTGGCGGATTGGTTCTCTGGTTGTCAGAAATATGGCGTTTGAGACTCCGTACTACAAGAAAAGACTTGCTAAAACTGACAGTTTTTGCAGCATGTACGATTTGTAAGTGATACCATCCACCTCCAGAGCTTAGCATTCCTGTGGGTCCTGCTGAATCACACATTCCAGGTCATCTTAGTGTGCAAAAGTGTGTGTTTGTTTGTGTGTGTGGTGATGTTGTGTGTGAATCTCATTCTTGTTAGTAGGAAGGTCTTTGGTGTCAGCTTTGGCTTCCTGGCCTCTAAACCAGGCTAGACGGCCTGTTCTGTCCCAGACAACTGCAGGGTTTGACACTGAGAGGTCAAAGGATGGGGCGGTACAAGGTGTGTATGAGTGAGTGTGTGCGAGAGAGTGAGAGAGAGTGAGAGGTGTCACTGGCCCAAGGATATTTTGCTGCTGATTCAGAGGCCCAATATAGAACAGAGCACTCCATGTTTTTTGTATGCATTAATATGCATGTGTGTGTGTGTGTGTATTTGTGTGTTCCTGCTCGTGATCACTTTTTCTGTTCAGACAAGTCAAGGAGAGTAAGGTGGGAGAACACACACACACACACACACACACACACACACACACACACACACATAGAGTTAGTAATGTTAGAGTTAAGGTTGCCAGTGTATTCAAAAGATGTCTGACAAAACCATTAAAGGAGAATCCTAAAAGAAATGAAGTTTTATCATGCCAATCCATGCCAGTAGGGGGCACATAGAGAATAGACAGGAAGTAGATAAAAAGTGTGTCACAGCTGAGATGTCCAAGATATGACAAGTTTTGTTCATAATTAAAGAAATTGATGCATGTTTTGTACTGCAACAAAAAAACGTTTGCCTGAGACAATGACACAGCAGTTGGCTCTGCTTGTGTGTGTGTGTGTGTGTGTGTGTTTGCATTTGTTTGTTTAGCCTGAAGTCATACAAACCCTTTCTTTAACACACACATGATTACACGCACTTTTCCACAGACGTCTCCTCACCGCTCACATTCTCTCAGGCAGCAGGACAGATGCTGTAGTTATTCAGCAGCTGAGTCATGTGCAGCAGATGGAAATGCATCGTATGATATTAAGAATGCTCGTCTTCAACACGGCGTGATGCAGGTTTGCTTAAATCAGGAGCTGTTAATCCTCTCAGGTCAGAGACGGCACCTACAGGTTTGGATTTAGCAAACGGTTTATGCTGTGGAACGGCAGAGATTTGTCAGCCGGTGGAGATTTTGCTGTACCACAAATAATATCTGTGGTTGTATTAGGCTGTTGGAGTTCATGATGCTTCAATCAGTTAGACACTGATCAGTATCAATATTCATTGTTTGTGGTCTGTTATGCGAATAAATATTGTGTAAATATTTGCTCGTAGCACAATAGCGCTCTGTCAAAAACCTTAAAATTTAGTTTGACTCAAGTCATTAAATGGCAATAAGATTTACTTCCTGAAAGTGGCTTTTAATGGCACTACACAATACAAAAATACACTTGGTTTAATTGATAAGTTCTGAGCCTAGCATAAGGTCATACCTCCATAAGTCAAGTTTATTTGTAAAGCCCAATATCACATATAATGTCTCAAAAGGCTTTACAGGCCAACGCATCAACAGTTCACGACCCAAACAATGAAAAACTCCCTACAAAGCTTTATCAATGGAAAGGGAAAGGCGATTCAGATGTGCAATTGGAGCCGTAGGCGGGGAAGCAGACAAATTACAAGGAGACAAATAACAATGAAACATACAGAGAGATAAAGCAGCAATTAAGTCATAATCCGGTACGGATCTCTGTCTGTGAAATGTCTACAAGTTTGGGGGCATCCAGCTGATGTGTCATCATCTGAGACAAAAGAAGCTCCGGCTAAAGTCTTTGCAGGTTTGGGATTGAGGCACCAAATCAGATGTTTTGGATGTTTATTAAACTAGTTAAAAGCCACAGCCATGGACAGCAGCCTAAGTAACAGCTGTTATATGTGAATCTATGTTGTTATAAAACTCAGAGCCTTTAGTAAGTTATCATCACTGTGCTCAAATAAATGCTGCTGATGCTCAAAATGTCCTCATCTGCCAGGCTCAGAACTTATCTATCAAAAGTCACCCCTTCAGTATGTACCATCAGCTTATTTCCACCACTGTTGTTGCATGTGACAAGTTTGATCCGGGTTGTCAACCTGGCTGTGACCCCCTTCATCGATCCGAGACGCAAACAGGTTGAGCCGATTTTCAGTGATGGAGAAGCGTAATGTTAGAAACCATCGCAGCGAGGAGGTGCTCGCAGACGACTGTGATTGATTACTTTTTTGCTCGGCCGTCTTTGACTTGCCTGTCTCATATCAATCACCGATATGTAACCAAGAATCTGAGCCGTGCAAGCAGCTGTGCGGGTTGATGTTCAGATTCATTTCTTGCAAGGATCGCCCCAGAGACTGTAGACAAAGAGACAAAATCAACAGCAAAAGGAGAAAAACAAATATACACAAACAGTGGACAAACAGTACGAGATTGTGTAACTCCCTGTAGGATTAAAGCTGAGGCCACTGCAAAGACTGAGGGCTTTTTCTTGCCTTTCTGCTGCTCTGCTGCATATGAAGCAGATCTACGTGCAGTGAAAAGTACAGTTTGAGCTCTCTGTGTGTATACATACATTTTTCATGAGTGTAACTGTGAGTGTGTGGAGTGTTTGAGCTATTCGGGGACGTTTTTTACACTGAAAATGACTGTTTCTGTTGCTCTCACGCTAATTAGGAAAGGCAGCGAGAGAAGAGAGTGAATGGAGGAGTGATGGAGAACCTGCAGGGTGGTGTAGCCTTAAAACCCAGACAGAGAGAGAGAGACAGAGAGAAAGAGAGAGAGAGAGAGAGAGAGAAAACGATGCAGGNCCAGACAGAGAGAGAGAGACAGAGAGAAAGAGAGAGAGAGAGAGAGAGAGAAAACGATGCAGGTAAATATCAGAGAAATGGCAACGCGGGAGCAACGAGCTGGAAGTAGAGAGAGATCACAGGGAGGGAAATCCACACACACATACACACACACTCATATCTATAACTGTTTATTTAAGTCACAACTGTGTGAGCATTTGAATCTAAATCTAGCTCGCCCTACTGATCCGCTTATCCTGGTAGAGAAAATGGCATTTTGACCAATGAGAACGCACCTTCACACCCAGATATACTGGTGAGTCATGATTCATAAAAAATATACATGGATTTGAACATGCAGGGGGTAGATCAATTTTTTTGGACATCTTGAGTGAGATTCTGAAGTAAATCCTACACCAAACATATATTTGCAGTTTGGGGAGACCCGTTCATTAGCCTGAAGTGACTGAGAGCTGGTTATAATCAGGGGTCAGAGGGAGGGAAAACGCTGCCTGAAATGGACCTTTTGTCTGCACGTCGAGGCTAAAATTATCCTGTTTATGTGATTTGTAGCATTCCTGCAGGCATAAACACAACCACATGACTGCAGAGAGCATTAGTCTCAGTGCAGCACAGCTCAGCGAGGCTAATTAGAGCCAACTGCTAACAACTTTCTGCAGAGCCCTGATTTATTGTGCTACAGTCGAGGTGAGGCCCTTAAAAAAAATTCTCTGCCGGCGAAGCAGAAAACACAGAATCACAATAATATTCACATAATATTCCAACAGGGCTCAAGATGTGTGTGAGCCCTATGCGTCCCACACACACACATACACAGGCACCTCTGTGTGCTCTTAAACCACAAATGAGTGTGTGTGCGGGAGTATTTGGCTGCCCTTCTTCCACTTGTTTCCCACAGGAAATTGCCTAACTTGCCTAATGGCTGCTGTTCAGTTTAAGCCTGGTTTATAGGTTAATCTTAGTACTTGGTTCAGTCTACAGGCTTACTCTCAAGAACCTTTTTCATCATGTTGTACTGTATGCGATATCAATGGTACTAAATTTAAGTCTAAGGAAGGTCATGTGACCTATGCTGCTATTGGATGGTGAACTATGTGGCTTTTGCAGCAGGTTTCAGCATATTTGTTTTATGTATTTTATGTTCAAGATTATTTGTATTTTTATATCTCACCATTCTGCATGAAGAAATTCCCATCAGCGACGCTAAAGGTAGTGCATAGATGAATATATATGACTGTATATGATGAGAATATTCTTATTCAGTCCAGTCAGTAGTTTATTGTCATAGTAAGTGTTGTTTTGGAAGAAGTAACCGTGAAAACACACCAGCCCACGTGAGGATCACTGTGGGAGTTTCTCATGCTGCCCTCCGGCTTTCTTTCCTCCTGACCTGGGCTGAACAGGCCTTTCCCACGCTACGATCAGTCTCAGAGTGTGTGTGTGTGGGTGTGTGTGTGTGAGAGAGAGAGAGAGAGAGANCGCTACGATCAGTCTCAGAGTGTGTGTGTGTGGGTGTGTGTGTGTGAGAGAGAGAGAGAGAGAGATTCTATATTCAAATCTTCAAACTGTGTGAGGAATTACTGAACCTGAGTATTGATATTCACTGTATGTGTTAAGTGTGTGATGTGTGTTAAGAGTTTATAAAAGTCAGCACATAAGAGCGCATTAAAAGCAGCAACAGCAGCTCTCTTTGATCCAGAGTGTTTCATAAATACCTTTTAGACCTTTTATGACTCTCCTCTTACCTACTTTGAGTGAAGCAGCAGGACTGATAATGGCTTAATTCATGGTGTGATATCACATTTCCTGTACTCTCCAGCTCTCTTTTTCTGTCTTTCTGCAGTGCCTTTCGCACCTCAGGAACCTTTTTAGGAACTCAAGAACTTCACTTTGTTTGGTACAAGGACACAGCACCAGTTTTGCTGCTGAAACTATAGCCTTGAAGAGGTTTTAGTTCTGACTCCGGTGCTCTCCAATGGTTCAGGAAGTGCTTGGTGGAGCTTGCAAATCTGATCTCTGATTGGTCAAACAAGCTTTCCTCTATCTAAAACAGCCGCTAACTGCTACCTTAAATGCTCGCAGTTAGCTTCTTATTGTACAAAGCGAAACAGCAACAGCGAGGTTTCAAGACTTTTAAAGAAGATGAAAAACTACATGAAACTGTGGGCTGACCAGGAAACTCAGATCATCCCGATCCAGAGACTCTGAGTCATAAAGTATTTCAAAAGATCTCACTACGTTTATTTTGGTACATAATATTCACAGTAGCATGGTGGGAATGTGAACAAGGATCCCCATAGTTCCATATTGTCCTTAATAACCACAGAAATGACCCGTTTTAGTTGTTGTATGTTTAAAAACTCTGGGTGATGAGTATTTTGCTGGATACATTTCAGTCCACTTCGCTTCCCTTTATAGTATCTACTCTGCTGTGTATTTATAGTGTGTGTAAAAACTGCAGGGCTGTTTGCATATAGCATAATAACACGGCATGCTTACTGTGTGTGTGTGTGTGTGTGTGTGTGTGTTCTCTNCCTTTTTTTTTTTTTTCAGAGGCATCATTCTCCCTGTAAGTGAGGGGATTGTAGCGACGCATCAGGCAATCTGTGCAGTTTGTGTGTTTTGGGCTGGATGTGTGCATTCGTGTGTTTGTGTGACACTGAGGAGTGATCGTTATGACTGGGTTGTGTCCTTGTTTTTCTCTTTAAATGACCTGCACTGTGTTCTGCCATGTTGTCCGAGGTGCAGCTCTATGTAAATTAGGGCAGAACTATTTATTTCCTCTGTCACTTTTACGCATTTGCAGGTGTGTTGTAGCTTGGAAAAGCACAACCCCATCGAACTGTACTGCATAAAGCTGCGTGTTACAGTTTTTTGTCTACCTCAGCACACCTGTTGCTCCTGATTCTACTGTAGAGCTCATCTTTTTTTACCACAAATTTGGTGCTGGAAATCTGATCCTCCTATTGTAACCCAACATTATTCGTTAGATTTTCTCATAGCTGAACAGACAGAAAGAAGCTTGAAGCAGCAGTGTAACAGTAACAGAATAAAATCTGCTACAATAGACTCAGCGTGTGTGTGAGGACCATTTGTACTCTGCCTATTACCTGGTGAATGGCCTGAGGCACGATGGAGAATCACAGATGGAGCTGAGCGCCACGTGTGTGTGTGTGTGTGTGTGTTTAAGGACGAAAGATCAGAGGTCCAAGCCATTACACAAGCCATCATATGTGTCAGATGAATGATGGTGGCAAAGCATACACAGGTTCATTGTATTTGGATTTATTAAAAAAAAAAACATCCATATTTTAAAAAATGGGAGCACAATAGATAAATATAAATAATAGAAAATTTGGCTGGAAATTGAATTAAACAACACACAATAGGTCCTCTTATGCCAAGCAGACACTATGATTTTAGTATTTTTGTCCGTTTCCCGTTTGATTGATATGCCACGACTTGGCTTCCCACACTGAAGGAAACCTCCGGACAGTTTTGTCTGTTGACACGTTCTAATGAAGCTTTATTGCATTAAAAAAAACTTGCAAGACAGCCAACTAAAATATTTGACATATCAGAAACACTTAAAGTCGCCAGATTGCTCAATCGTAGATCGTTTAGGTGATTTATCAGCTTTTGCTGCCCTTCTTTAATTCTTTAATTGCACTTCTCTTCTTCTTTTCCTTTCGGCTTTCCCTTCAGGGGTCACCACAGCGAATCATCTGCCTCCA
>VXCM01006245.1:2571-19291 GCA_014773175.1 Lucifuga dentata
TTTTTTTTTTTTTTTTGCACTCACACTAAAAGTAGGAAGTGCTGTGATTCCTCACTGCTGTGTGAAGTATGTTGTTGTGCTTCTCAACATGAGGTTCAGCTGGAGGGTCAGATGCAGCCCAACATTCAGGAGAAACAACGGACAGAAACAAACACATTAATAACCCAGAACATTGTCAATGGCTGTTGTTGTGAATGAACATGGTTTCTAGAAAAGCAGCAGTGCTGCTTCACCAAACAAGAGCTCTAAACAAAACCGCCTCTTAAAGGACCATACCACCCATTTTGCATGTTTGAGCTCAATATATTCAATTTTCTTACATGTAACATCACTGACAATCATTTCCCAAAGCATACTAGTGGAACGGTGAATTAAAAATGTTTTTCCTACCTTCCAGACCTCCATTGGTTTCAGTTCATTCTGCTATTAAAATCAACTTGTTGATACTGTAAACGTTCTTGGGATAGGTAATCCATCATCACCAACAAGACGTGTATTCAGGTTTTTTTAGAAGTTATGTAATTTTAGTGTTTAAGCTCAATAAAAAGCGTGGAGTGAATGTATGCCTCCACCGGGGAATATAGTCCCAAAAGAAGACCTGCGTTTATGGAAAAATTTAAAGGACCGTGACTTCATAAGGCTGTGTAACTATTAGCAGGAGAAACATGGATTTTTAAGGTGGGTGTATCACTTGAATATTTGATTGTAGAAGATTAAGAGGTTTTGCAAAATATCAGGAAAGCTCAAATAAGGTTTTATCCTTTGGGAAATGATTGTCAGTAATGTACCATGTATGAAAAGTAAATATATATTAGGCTCAAACATGCAAAATGGGTGGTGTGGTCCTTTAAGTTAATAGTGAGCTTTGTAGACTAAACCCTAGTCTGATTAAAATGGACAAAACCATGTAGGTGTGAAAATGCTGTAATAGTGAACTGAGCAGTGAACTGAAAGCCTTTACTCAGGGAAACGTAGCAGGACCAAAACAAGTCAGGATTGTCCCATCATGTTTTGGAGAAAAAAAAAAACATTATTTTTTCCTGTTGAATTTTACTGATGTGAAACATGGCGGGCGCCGCGTTTCCCTGTTCTGAGTGCTTTCTGCTTCAATGTGTTTGTGCAGCAAGTGTAAATGAGCTGAGCATTCAAAGCGTTTAGTGAGCATCATTTTTACCACGCAATCAAGTTTACCATGCAACAATACAACCAGGCCAAAGAGGTTAATGGTGGAGGACAATGTGCCGACGCTAACAGCCCCCGCCGCTTCACTCACTTCACTCAGTCCCACGCTTTCTCATGCCACAACACGCCACGGCCAATCACTGTGATATTTCCTAAACACATATATCAGCCAGAGTGGAAGTAATGTACCACAACAATCTCAGGAAAATGTCGACATTATACACAACATACAAATGCTGTTCATGTCACTCAGTCTGCAATTCAGGGTTTTCATCAGCTGTTTCCTGTGTGTGGAAAACACTTCCTGCCAGTGACCACACACACCTGGCCAGATTGCTGTATTTTACACCAAAGATCTTGTTGGCTTATGGATTTGTCAGACGACAACCTCGTATCTCCACAATGTCTCATTGTCAAAAGCTAAGCTTGGTTTTTTGGACACATAAAATACTGGAAAAAAGACAAGTTTTAACATGACACAGGTGATAATCATGTCTCCTCTGCTGCCTTTTCTCTCTCTCAGCCCCCAGGGTCTCATTTTTAAAGGAGAGGGAATATAATGCATTGTATGCATGAAGGAACCACTTGCACTGATCTTTGTAGCTGAAATATGTGGCTACTTTTACTTTTTACTCATGTTTTTACAGTATTGTTTAAAATACACTACAGGCCAGATGTTTGAGGCCACGCCCAGATTTAGCATGAGCAGACTGTGTAGCACGTTAATCCTAAATGATGTGGGAGAAGGCAGACAGCAGGAATAGAATGTTAAAACACATCAGCAGGGAGTTGGAACACAACAGGAGTGCTGCACTAACACAGACTGATGCCTTCATGAAAAATCATTTCTGTAGCCAGAGAGGCTACATGATGTGCTACTGTTGACTAATTATTCTAGACACATTTATTATAGATATTTTTGTCATTTCCTGTGCAATAAATTGTAAAACAAACCGTGTATTGATGATTTTATTTTTAAAAATCTGCCTCAAACTTCTGGCCTGTAGTGTGTATCTTGAGATATTATAATATTATTTTAAAGCGATATTGCCCACGCCAGTTGTTGCTCTCAAGCATTTTTTTTCCATATTTGCTATTTTTTGCTTAGCAGTGCTTATGTCCTGTAATGTCCAGCATAGCAGCCAAACCTCCAACAAGCAGTTCTTTTTATGTCTGGAAGTCTACCAGGGTTAGATATTAAATAAATACCAAATACATTGCTTCATTTCAGTTTTTGTAAGCAGGAACGATTCATGTTTGGCTGGAAAAGTACAAATGTCATCAAACGCTGACATGGTTCATAAAGTTCTGAAATTATTTGCACATAAAGTGAATAATGGAGGTTTTCCCCTCTATATCCACATTATGCGTAACGCTGTCTGCATCAGGCAAAAATCATTCTGCTTGGAATTATTCAACATATGGTCTGAGCTGTGCAGCAGACGTGGCCTTGAAACAGGACGCTGAAAAAGTAGATGCAAGACCCCCCTTCAAATCAACCTCTCACATCTGTCAGTCACAGCAGCCCCACTGAGCAGGCTTTTGGTGTGAATGTTAAAAAATGTATGAGGACTGTGCTGTGAATCTATTCTGAATGTTTTTCCATGATAAAAAACATTTCAGCGTTCAGTGGATATATGAAGAAAATCCAAACCTTAAGGTCAGAGTCACTTTTTGTAAGGTCTAAAGCTCCTTCGTCGATAAGATGAAGCGAGAAATACTCCTGTGGGAAATCTGGTTTTACGGCTCTAGCAGCATGTACTGTTTTTATTTATCATACTATATTTTGATAAAACTTCCTATTCTGTGACAGCTGCTTCATCCTCCTTTCCTCCCTCCTCTGCCTCCAGGTTCTCCTTCTCTCCTGCTGTCTCCAGGTCGCCTGCATATCAGCGACTACTTTTTGACTTCTTACAACCTCACTAAGCATATTCCAGCCACGTCATCCCTCACCTGTCTGCCAGTCTTCCATCAGTCACCTGACCTCATCACATGCACGTCTACATGCTTCATGCATAAAGCACAGACGGCAGACTGTGAAGGTTCCTTGCCTTTGAGCCTCTTTTCCTGCCTGCCCATGCCTGTTTTGATCATCTCTCTGCTCACTTTGTAAGTCATTCCAGATAGAAATGTCTGCCAAACAAGGAAATGAAAATGCATTCCATCCATGCATGCATGTTCCACCACTTATCTTGGTCAGTGAAGGCAGCATGGTAACCAGACTTGCCTAGACGTCCCTCTCCCTGGCCATATCCTCCAGCTCTTTCTGGGGATCACACAATGTCCAGGACAGATGTGATATATTATATCTCCAGCATATTCTGGTTCTATCTTGTGGGCGCCTCCCAGTTGGACGTGCCTGGAATACCTCTCCAGGGAGGCGCCCAGGAGGCATCCTGATTAGATGTCTGAACCATCTCAACTCGCTCCTTTCACCCTAAACGGTTGAAAGGAGCGGTTCTGCAGCCTGCAGAGGAATCTCATTTCGGCCAGTTGTATCTGCAATCTCATTTTTTCATTCATGACCCAGAGCTCCTACCATAGATAGGAGGTTGAACATAGATCGACCAGTAAATTGAGAGCTTTGCTTTCAGGCTCGTCACCACAACGGTTGGTTAAGCGTCTGCATTGCTGCACACTGCCGCACTGATACGCCTATTACTCTCACGTTCCATCCGACCCTCACTCGTGAACAAGACCACCAAGGTATTTGAACTGCTTCACTTGGGGCGGTAACTCACTCCTACCTGGAAGGTGTGAGAACATTGTTTTAATGATGCAGAAAAGAATGTGGCTACATATTGTTGCATACAAATGTTAAATTAACGTTTGCGGCAAGATTTCTTTTGGTGGTTATAGTATTTAATTATTTTGTATTTTGTATTAATGTAAATAGCCATATTGCTCCATTTTCCTGTACAGACAGTGTTAGACAATAGTTGTGGAAGTATTGTCACTAACTTTCACCACAAGGTGGCGTGTGTCACTAGTATAGAGGTTCTGTCAGCAGAACAGGACACACGTAGTAGGGATGGCAATTTCAAACCTTCAAAACAGTTTCAATACATTTGAAACCACATTATTTCGAAACATTTCTAAATGTTTCTAACATTGGTTGTGCACAGACTGCTGGAAGAAACCTGAACTGCAGCTCTAGAACGCTGGAACGCTGACACGGTGGTCACGTGACTGATGTTTCTAGACAGTGTCATAGACCCCGCTTCAAAACAAAAGTTTCAACGGCTTCAAAACGTTCTGGGTGTCGAAACTGCCATCTTTACAATAGTGATGCCATGACAACCGTTCAGAACGTTAAAGCTAACTGTGCTGTATGTCTGTGTATTTTTGGCAGGTAAGCAGGTAGAAAAATTTACAAATATGATATAAATATGTCGCTATAATACAGAGAGTCACGTTAAAAGTGGGAAAGCTGGCCGTTTATTCCCATAAAGTAGTGTTTGTAAAATTGAGCTAACGTTTGCTAACAAAGTCGGTAGCAGCTAAGCTAACTTTTGCCAATTAGATTGTGACGGTGCACTTTTTCTGTTTGCATTACCATGTGACGAAGAAAGCATAATAGTGAAAATGGGAGTAATTCTGATGTTATGTGTATACTTTTCCCTTTGTTTTATGTTAAAGCTACCTATTTTATGTTAGTAGAATTTGACAGGAGAACAGCCGAACAGGACACAATGTAGTGACGTCATGACAACAGACAGAATGTTTATGCTAATTGCGCTGTATGTCTGTATTTTTGACAATAAAAGCAAAACATTATTCAGCGCACTGTATTATAAAGGGACTGTCCGCTGTTTTCCGGCAGAGCAGCACGGCCTCGGATTTGAAGGAAAATTGAAATAAAATGGAAAAAGAACAGCCTAATTTTTGCTTTACTCAAGTATTAATTCCTTCAGCATTAAAAGATCATTTTTCAGTCTTTGTTTCAGTTCTCAAGCCACAACCTCCTATAGTTTCACATGCCTGTATGTTATTATTGTTATTATTATTATTATTATTATTATTACAAGAGAGCTTGTTGCCTTGGTGAATTAAAAATAATGTTCCACCGCCCCATCGGTTTGCACACAGTGGCAAATCAGTGTGTATTTGCCGGCTGTGTATTATGCTTATGTCCTGCAAACACGGAAACAAAATGCAGATGCATGATTAGCTGCTTGATGCATCACTTTACCATCAGCACAAGGCATCAAAAGGGTCATAAACATCAATCTTGGAGCTCACGCTGCTCCACTCTGAGATAAGGAGAACGCCCTCAGTGAAAAACAGATGAAGGGCCGACTTCACATTATCAAACGCTTTTATTTAGAGGATTACCTTCATACTGAGGAGCCCCACAAGCAAAATAGCTCTGACATGAGCTGAGAACAAAGCAGGGGATAATGCACTGAAAGGCCAAAGCTTTCACTGATCCACTTAAGATATGTAAAAGAGAGCCATCAAGCAGAGTTCCATGCAACAATAAAAGATGCGAATCTGTATCATCCATTATTCACCATATCTACGCCAGCTACTTCTAATGCAGACATCTTAAGAGACACTCTTCTCCATTGTTGTGAATAACAATAGCAATAAAACATCCTCAGACATCCAGCCCAGAGAGTGAAGATCTGAGCTTTACTCTGTTCAGCTCCGTTTCAGCTCAGCAAGAATGTCAGAGGAAATGGAAATGAAGGACATTTTGTTCGAGTCTTATTTTCTTCAAGCAGCAAGATATCATGACATAAATGAGATCAGTTTTCCTGAGCCATCACAGGTAATCAGTGTGTTACACAAACACATGGGTGACGATATCGTGATATCTGAAGGTATTTTGTCATAACAATATTTGAATTGGTATGAATAATGAAACACTGAACAATGTTGTCATGGTGATTTTAGAAGTAAGACACTGTAAACTACCAACATGAGTAAAAATGAAGCAGCGTAAAAGTAGAAACAGTAGAATTTTTCCCTTCAGTAAAACAGAAATAACTAAATCCTGCAATATTTTAGCTTGTAAATAGTAACTCAGATTAGCTTTAGCTGCTCGTCTTCAGTCATAAAACATAAATAAAATGACTGATGATGTCATCAGATCTGATCTTTAGCAGGTTATGATTTTCCCTCCAGAGCTAAATATCCTCTGTGACGCTAAACTTAAATACACTCTGAAGTCCAAATCCACCACAAGACAAGAACTCAGCTGAAGTTAGCATAGCAGCTAAGTTAACACTATGGATACATCTCAACAACAAGTCACCGCTTCACTAATTTCACTCCACCGTTAGCTTTTTCTGCCACAGGAACTACAGCTAATGCTCCAGCTATGCTAGACTGAGTCAGCATCACTTCCTGTTTGTTTTGTCTCTCTAATCAGCTGATTGGCTTTCCTCCTCATGTGACTTTCTTGGTATTCACCAGGTGTTTCTGCTTCAGGTGGAGAAACTAATTTGTTGTGTTTCCACCTTTAGCTGTTAGCCAGTTAGCTTGTAGCTGAACCATTTCAAACAACAGAGGAAATAATTCATCAGATGCTGACATGATACTTTCAGACATGATGGTTTAGTTTCTTCTTATTTGACATGACGTGAAAATTCATCAGCATGTCATCACGCCACAATATTAGCAATATCGTAAAATGACAAGTTTTTATCATGACCAGTATTGTTTCACACTGAATTCCCTCTGGGTATAAAGCAATAATGGTGCCTGTAGAAGCCAATAACGTAATAACTACCAATAATGTAATAATTTTTCCATTCTTAATGAAATAAAAGCCAATAATGTAATAACTTACCAATAATGTAATAAAATTTATGAACCAATAATGTAATAACTTTTTGCCCATANAATGTAATAACTTACCAATAATGTAATAAAATTTATGAACCAATAATGTAATAACTTTTTGCCCATAATGTCATAAGTTATTACATTATTGACTGGTTATTACATTATCAACCGGGTTAAAAAAAAAAAAATCATTCAAAATGTAATAAATGGAGCTGATAATGTAATAATATATTTATATCTCTATATTTAAGTTTTATTTATTATCAAGTATCAGAATTCCATAACACTTATCCTTACTGTTGCTTTTTTCAAACAGCTGCTCAAAGCCCTGACCAATCCTGAGAACACACACACACACAAAGAGAGAGAGAGAGAGAGAGAGACACACACACACACACACACACACAGAGACACAGAAAGAGAGAGAGACACACACACACACCTACACTCTCTCTAAGAATTAAGACTGTTTATTTGTTTCTGTTACTTGATAGTGAGAATTATTTCCTGCCCTGTCTTCTACTTCTTAACCACTTGAGTACCAAGTAAAGTGGGACCGCATGTTTGCAAACAATTACTCTTATATTGAATAATATGAAGTCTATATTTCTTTGAAAATGCTTTGTCCTCCAATACAAAGACCACCATTTCCTTTCATGAAAAATATCATCTCTATTTAAATGTATTTAATTTACTTGTTCAATTTTCATTTACCAAATCAGAATCCTTGCCCTATTTATATCTCTGGCTATTTGAATACAGACATGATAAGGTTGACAAAGAGTCAAAAACTGAAGCAAATGATAGTGATTCATTCTTAAAGATGTGTGTTTTCTTTAACATTCCATATTATTGACCAATAGATGGCTGTTGATTGATCATGTGACATGACATTAGGCTTTCTTCCTTTGTCTGAAAACTTGTTCTCAGTTTAACTTTATTGCCATTAACACAATATGCAGGCACATATGCAAACAGTAAGAGGTCAAACATATCACAAAAGCTGCTGCGTCCTGTGCGCCATCATCTTAAAGTTGAAATTCTGTCTTCCTTATCAGACACGTTGAAAGGTAATTAGCGGTTTAATTTAAAACTCAGAGGCCCTGCCAGCAGGTCTGGACGATATATTGTCTTTTAAAGGCTGTAGTGGGATGAGTTGTAAAGATAAGATGCTGTTACTGATATCATATGAAACTAGAAGACCTAAGGAATCCATTGGTGTCAATTATATCATGATATTGTGTCGGGAAGGAGGCTAAATAACGCTCCAAAGTTATGCTAAATTTTGGCGAGGAAAAACTGGCATGGCCATTTTTACAGGGGTGCTTTGACTTCTGACCTCAAGATATCTGAAAGAAAATGGATTCTATGGAAACCAATGAGTCTCTACTTTACATAAACATACCCACTCTGTGCTAATGTTTATGCCATGTTGACATAGCATACCCACTCTGTGCTAATCCCATGCAGTTTGGGGCAAAACCATCCAGTTTTCCTGCTGTACAAATGCGTTATTGTTGCCTATAGTATTTGAATATTTATGCATACTGAGGTCCCTAAACAGTCTTGAATTGCATAACTTGGGTATGACTGTAAAGCTAAGACTCTTGTGGATCCAATGAGCCCAATTCATGTGTGATGATGTTATCCCCCATAGTAGCCATTTCACTGTTTTTTTTAAAATGAGCTTCACTGTATAAAATGGCCTGCTGTATAATATTATGAGAGAGACACAATATTATATGGCTGAATGCCCAATTTATTTTAGGTTTGTGGTTGTGAAGTTTCATGAGGCTGTGATTAGCTTAGAGGTCACAGCAGCTCATTTTATTTAGATATAACATAATGTATGTCTCATTTGACATTTCTCTGTAAAGTAGAGACTCATGGGTAACCACAGAACCCATTTTCATTATGATATCTAGAGGTTAGAGGTCAAGAGACACCTGCGAAAATGGCCATGCCAGTATTTCCCTTGCCAAAAAATACTGGAGCGTTATTTATCCCCCTTTCCGATGAGATATCATGACATGGTACCAATGGATTCCTGTAATATCTTTACTGTAGCCTTAAAATTCAGCCCGCTCCTCCCTCTGAAAGAAAAAAGTAGGCAAAAAAGTGGTTAATGCCATTTCATGTATTTTACAGATCTGGAACAATGAAAATACTGCAAACAATCATTCTCCTGTCCTGTATCATCTGGGTATGTACAGGACATGGACAGAGAACAATGTCAGATGAGACCTATGATGTCATACTCAAGGCTCTCAAGGGGGAATTTAATGTTCCTGTAGCACAGAGATCGAGGACCCAGCGCGCTGCTCTTGTTCGACTGTGGTGCAATTGGCAACTATATCCCTCAGTGAGGATGGCCAGGCAATTCCATTTGCTGGAAAGTTGGTAGCTAAGAAATCAACTATTCCTTCACTTGTGAACATGGTTCTTGATGAAACAAAAGGCTCTGGAGCAAGAAAGTTGAACATCCACCTTAGAGAAGAATACTCTGGCATCAGTCGAGCTAGTGTACAAGACACATTGGACAGTTCAAACCGCTACCATCTGCAGAAGACAAGATTTAGAAACAAGCCCATTCCAAAATCGATTAAAGCAAAAGCAGTTCAAGATCGCCACCAGATAGACCTTCTTGATATGAGCAAATGGAGAGTTGAGCATGGTCGAGCCAAATATAGGTACATCCTGACAATAGTAGATGTATTTAGCCGATACTTATGGCTAAGACCATTGAAGAGTAAACGCAGCATTGAGATCGCCCAACATCTTGAGGACATTTACTCTGAGCATGGTCCACCAAAGGTTTTACAGCATGACCAAGGAAAGGAATTTAGAGATGCAGTGCAAAAACTCATGGAAACCCTTCAGGTGACAATAATCCAGAGCTCGCCATTATCATCCCCAGAGCCAAGGCAAAGTGGAGAGGAGCCATCGTATACTGAGGAAAAAGGTCATGTATGACCTAGTTAACTATCAACAAGGAAGAGTCAACTGGGTCAAGCATCTACCAATTTATGCCAGGATAATGAATGATGACCCAAAGGAGGTTTTGAGTTGGATGTCTCCTTTTCAGGTGTACTATGGAAGAAAAAGTCATAGACTGTCTAATTGGTTAACCTGCTCACCAGCTCAAGTTAATGAAGAACACTGTTTGCCAACCCACAAAACACTGCCCACTCAAAAACATAGGCTTTTGTTTGAGGATAACCGAATGAAGATTAGGAGAAGGGCACAAAAGGCAATACAATGCTGCGCAAGACGAATGACTTTGTATGGAAGTCATTCACCCTCTAAATATAGGGTAATTGACAATGTGTTGGTCAGAGTGAAGAGTGGTAATCATAGAGTTTCACAGAGGCATTTTGTATTACCAGGTTTAGTTGTGAAAAGAAACCTAAACTTATGCAAATATAAGGTTCAGTTCCATATGCTCAATAGCCCCACTCCAACTCAAAAGTGGTTTTCAGTGTCTGATGTGACCAGTGTCACAAGACTGGAGGAAAAGCAGCGCCCAAAGTATCAGCCCAAAAGATGTCAGCAAACCCACCTGCTAATTCCTTACACACATGAGGACAGACTGGATTCTTTTGAATCATCAAGCCTGAACATTCGTCTAGACCCGATTCCAGATGGCAGTTGCCAATTAGCTGCTCTTGCCAATCAATTGGCCACCCTTGGAATATTCCGTTCTGTATCCACATTGCAAGGAGAAATTGTGGCTGATCTAACATCTAATCCATATGGAATGGATGGGACGCCACTTTCTGAGTATGTGGAGGGGACATGGGAGAATTATTTACAGAGGATGGCACAAAATGGCACAAATGGCGACCACATAACTCTTCAAAGAGCCTCAGATATTCAATATTCAGTTTCTTCTTGTGTCTACTCTTGGTTTGGATGCAACCACTGTTATCTCACCATCTGGTGATTATTGTGAAAGTTTGCCTATTTTGGTTCTTGGCCATATTGCTGAGGGACATGGGGAACATTATGTAAGTTTAGATGGACCAATTTCACCTTATATTCAGGCCATTCAGGAGGCAGAGAGAGAAAGACTGTCTTTCAGAAAACCAGTTAGGACACTTAGCGGAGTTCAACCCCAGCCTGACCTTCTGTCTGACCCTGAATCTGGACTTTTGGCTGACCCTGAACCTGGACTTCCAGTTGACCTTGAACCTGGCCCTCTTGCTCACCCTGAAGTCCAGTCAATGGCTAACCATTTGGTTGACATGGCAGTAGATCCTGGCAATGATCATTGAAATCAATACCTACCATCAGAAATCTTATCCAAAATTATTGAGTTCTCTCTTAATCTGTCAATGCTGGGGACTTTTAATAGTCTCACTCTTGTTCCGTGAACTATCTAGACCATATCACCCCAACCTGTACATAAGAGAGGGACTTGCAGAGAGTTTGGAATTGGACAAAGAGAATGACTGTTCCATTAGTGTTATGAAGCTATACTGGACACTATATTGGACACAGCAGTGGTCTCAGCACACGTAAAAAAGACTTATTTAGTCAGGACAAACGATGGATGAAAGCCTGGATTCTGCTCAGTTACATAGCCTTGGGACAGTACAAAGTTAAGGACATCTANTGGATGAAAGCCTGGATTCTGCTCAGTTACATAGCCTTGGGACAGTACAAAGTTAAGGACATCTACAGGAAGAATTATTGAACTTTTCTATGTGTTTTGTTTTTGTTTTTTTGGTCAGCAGATAATTTTATTTTTATTCTCTCGAGTTCAGTGCTGGGGGCATTCAATGCAGACCAAATCATCCCAACCTTTACATAAGAGAGGGACATGCAGAGAGTTCATAACTGGAAAAAGAGAATGACTGTTCCATTTTGTTATGAAGCTATACAAGGTTGCTGGACACAGCAGTGGTCTCAGCACATGTAGCCTTCAGACAGTACAAAGTCAAGGACATCTACTGGAAGAATTAATGAACCTTTTTGTGTTTTGTTTTCATTTTTTGGTCAGGAAATAATTTCTCTCAAGTTCTTTTTATATTTGTAAATGAGAGGAAGTTACTTTTTATTTAAGATTGAACTTTACCTCCAGCTCCTTAGCCTCCATTTTGTTAAATTTACAGTACAGTATTGAGAGAATGTTTTGTTCTTTAACAAAGGGAGTGTAAACTGTCCTTTATTATTGTTATAAAACTGAAAGATGTGTTACCAAANTTCTTTAACAAAGGGAGTGTAAACTGTCCTTTATTATTGTTATAAAACTGAAAGATGTGTTACCAAAGTTATCTCTGTAGGTCATGTTATATACTATACAGTTTATAATTTTACATTAACATGTTAAAAGTTGAGCACTAGGGATAAAAGTGCCAGTTTGTTTGAAAAAGTTATTAAAATACATGATTAAAGATTATTTTTTTCATGGAAATAAGTGGTGGTCTTTTTTATTTGAGAACATAGTATCTTCAAAGAGGATGTATTACTCAGCATAAGAGTAATTGTCTGTTTGCAAACGTGCGNGAACATAGTATCTTCAAAGAGGATGTATTACTCAGCATAAGAGTAATTGTCTGTTTGCAAACGTGCGTTCCCACTTTATTTGGTACTCAAATGGTTAAGAAGACAGGGCAGGAAATAATTCTCACCATCAAGTAAAAGACACAAATGAACAGTCTTAATTCTTAGAGAGAGAGCGTAGGTCTCTCTCTCTCTCTCTCTCTCTCTCTCTCTCTCTCTCTGTGTGTGTGTGTGTGTGTGTGTTAGGATTGGTCAGGGCTTTGAGCAGCTGTTTGAAAAAAGCAACAGTAAGGATAAGTGTTATGGAATTCTGACACTTGATAATAAATAAAACTTAAATATAGACATATAAGTATATTATTACATTACCGGCTCTATTTATTACATTTTGAATGATTTTTTTTTTTTTTTTTTCNTTTTTTTTTTTTTTTTAACCCGGCTGATAATGTAATAACCAGTCAATAATGTAATAACTTATGACATTATGGGCAAAAAGTTATTACGTTATTGATTCATAAATTTTATTACATTATTGGTAAGTTATTACATTATTGGTAGTTATTATGTTATTGGCTTCTACAGAGCCTTCCCATCTATCACACACTGTTGCTTTCACACCCTGACTTCAAATACGAAAAACAAAATCAGGCCACTGAAGACAGAGCAGCACAGGAGACATGAGCACCATCAGTCCAGGAGCTGATTGTCAGAAAAAATTTCCTCTCATGTCATGAATAACTGGGATTTGGTTGTGTGACAGCCTGCCTGCCTCAGTCTTTCCTGTCTATAACGCTGTAAGATGATTTATGACCTCTGCTAAGCCTGGCTTACTTCATTTAAGGATTTTTCTATTGACCTCTTGACCTCAGCAGCTTGACCTGGTAAAGGTTAATCTACCGATGGCAAAACCTGCAACAGCTTACTTGGAGTATTATCTAAAGGACAACAGTACACTGCAAGGTAGACAAACATTGATTTTGGCTTGTGATTATGCTTTTTTTTTTTTTTTTAAGTTTCATGATCATATGGAACCTTAAGACTAACTCAAACCCAAAACACATATAATGCTGCAACTGAAAATAACCAACATGGAAATGACCAAGGCTGGCGCTAAAAGGGTTTGTCTGGCAGTAATAAGCAGATACTGAACAATGAAGGTAAAAAAGACAAAAGGAAGAATGCATTGCTTAGAGCCCAGAAACAGGAACTCGAGAAAAAACAAACACTGCAGAGCAGATAACTGTTGAAGTCATTAGAGATGATGAGAGATGATTACACAACCATCTGGGAGAAACTGATGTCTGATTGTTTTTCATTCACTTGCCAAAGTTGTGTGTCTGCTGGCTTTTACTTCAACTCACTGTACTTTTCCTAGAATTCATCACAATAAGAGACAAATCTTTTCTCTCTCTCTCTCTCTCTCTCTCTCTCTCTCTCTCTCTCTCTCATCCAAGTTAGTTTCCTACAAAGGTTTCCACCATACCTGCAGAGTATCCATTACCTCACTTAACCCCATTACCAGGCCACAATGATGGACCTGACCTCAGGTCTGTTTCAAAAGTTTTCCAATCCCGCAAAGTTCTGAGTAAAACACCTAATACCTCCTAGTTCTGACTGAAAATTTGTGTTTTGGTCTTAAAAACCTAAATCAGACAGATGATTCAACAAGACTTTGCACTGCAGGGACCTTGTCAAGAACTCAGGAACTTTGTTTTGCACCAAAGAACCAGTTATGTTATGTTATAAAGCTGCAGTTCCTGGACCATTACTGCTCCAACTCCAGGATAGGTTCTCTGAGAGTTCAGAAACTGCTGAGTGGAACTCACATCACTAAACCTCACCGATTGGTCAGACACAAACTTCCCCTGATATAACCACCATTTTTAAGTCTTTGTACACAGCCAAACAAGATCTCATGACATTTATCAGAACCCAGAATTATTCAGAATGTGAGGCAGTGCTGAGAAATAAAAATGAAAAATTAAAGATGAATGACCAGAGATGACAAAGCCATCACGCCGTAGACGTCACTTACTCTAATTTCCATAAACTTCACAGAACGTAAAGCGCAGTCAGAATACAAGGAATGTAACTCGCTGAAGAAACCTACTCTGCATAGCTCTGGGTGAATTCTTCTGTTCAAATACAGTACCTTAAACTAACCTGATGGTCATTAGATCATTTTCAGATTTTGTGTGACAGTGTTTTTTTTTTTTTTTATAAATTACTTCCCCGACATGTAAATAAGGAAATACTATAGTAACGCCCCTTTCAAGGAAAACGCTAAAAGATGCCGCTAACGTGGTTGTGCGACGATATTTGCCCAGATAGATACGGTAAATCATGTGCTACCGTTTACGAATATAGCCCTTTAGGTAATAATGTAATTAGGTTTTTTTTTAGTAACCGTAAACTGCCAACTGGAAGCTGCAACACAAAGAGATAGAGAGAGAGAGAGAGAGAGAGAGAGAGAGAGAGAGAGAGAGAGAAAGAGAGAGAGAATCCAGACATGACAAACATATTGGTGTTGCCAACTGTTACTGTTGTCTGAAATGCGATTAAGACAAAAATTGCAAGTTTTCGATTTATGCTGATTTCAAATATATATATATATATATAATGCTTGAAAAAAATCAATTTGCTGCCTTAATCTGAGTATAATTAATGTTTAAGATGCATGTTGATTGTGATCAGTCTTAACATGAACAGTATCCTGAGCAGAACTCTACTCCATTACAAGTAAAAACTGTACATTTTTAAACAGTATGAGCAATAAAATGTACTCTGGTATCAAAAGCAAAGGTACTCGTAGTGAAGAAGACTAGAGGTGAATTTTTCAGGTCAAATAAAAACCTGACTGATGATTTGATGATTTCCATAATTACAGATCAGCTGAAATCAGAAAGGAAGCAACAAAGGAAACAAATAGGAAAAAAAACAAGGAAAGAAACAGGGAAAGAATAGACAGAATGAAGAAAGAAAAGAAGGAAGGAATGGTAGGTAGGTTTGTTTGGATATTAATTCAGATTTAACTGAAGCTTTGCACTTCATTTGAAGTTGTTAATAATTCATCAGTGCACATGGTGGTCAGTGGTTCTTCTTATCAGATCAAAACGCCGACATGAAGATGTGTTATGTGCCACTTGGATTCTCTTCTTTCAGATCAAAGTCCCATTTCCCAAAGTGTCTCAGTGTTTGCTGCTTTATATCTGAGCAGAAGCAGCATGATTAAAGGTGAAGAGATGGAAACTTTGGTCTCACATTCAGCCTCACACAGGTCTGAGAGGAAAACCTTCTGTCCGTGCAGCTTAAAGAGAAAAATACAATGATGAAATGAAAATTCATGTCAGGCCTTTTGTCTATTTATGGAAGCGTTTAAGTGCAGCCATGTGGAGGAAAGCGTGAGCGCTCCAGATTGTGTGCAGCATATTCCATGACGGCTCTTTCAGGGCCTGAGCATGTGACTGGCATTTTGATGACAGTTTTTCTCAGAGGATGGTCTGAAACCTTGAAGCTGGATCACCCACCGTGTCTGTGGACTCATAGAGGATCTACATCAGAGTGTAACTTTGGAAATAATTTCTTCTTGTGCCAACTTTAAAGGTTTCCCGCCCAGGTTTCACGGGATGACCCAGCCTTAAAAAAAAATACACATTTAATGATGTCGTCAAATGCTGACTAAAACATTGCTAAAATATGGAATAAATTTGTGATCTTACTGTCGTTTGGAAAGTAAAAGTATCCTTAAAAGATCTCATGATTAGGTTTTGTCACCGTTGATCCATTTTACAGCAAAATCCCTGTAGACCGGCATCAATATCCTTCCTTATTAGCATACTGTAAATGCTCTAATACTGGCAGGTCCTTTTTTTTTAACCTCCACAGCAGAGAGAACCAGGCTTTTATTCCAGCCAGGTCATTATTTCTAATTTTAAAATATATGTAACCTCCNAGAGAGAACCAGGCTTTTATTCCAGCCAGGTCATTATTTCTAATTTTAAAATATATGTAACCTCCACCAGAGTTTCCCTCTGCTGTGATATAGTTAATTTCTTTAGTTTTCCTTTAAAACTCCATTGAGGTCAAATGAAAATGCGCTCATTGTGTTATTGTGGTTGCTTAGCAACTAGTAGTATACAGTCTGGTAGCAGCCATTTTCAACTAGATCTGAGTGTTGTTTCTGTATTTTTTTTTTTTTTTTTTTTTTTTTTTTTTTTTTTTTTTTTTTTTTTTTTTTTTT
>VXCM01006246.1:5531-30475 GCA_014773175.1 Lucifuga dentata
ATACACCCACCTTAAAAATCCATGTTTCTCCTGCTAATAGTTACACAGCCTTATGAAGTCACGGTCCTTTAAATTTTTCCATAAACGCAGGTCTTCTTTTGGGACTATATTTCCTGGTGGTCACTCTGTGCTTTTTATTGAGCTTAAACACTAAAATTACATAACTTCTAAAAAAAAACCCTGAATACACGTCTTGTTGGTGATGATGGATTACCTATCCCAAGAACGTTTCAAGTATCAACAAGTTGATTTTAATAGCAGAATGAACTGAAACCAGTGGAGGTCTGGAAGGTAGGAAAAACATTTTTAATTCACCGTTCCAGTTTTATCCTTTGGGAAATGATTGTCAGTAATGTTACGTGTATGAAAATTGAACATATTAGGCTCAAACATGCAAAATGGATGGTATGGTCCTTTAAAACACATCAACAAAGGAGTTGGAACACAACTGGAGCCAGTGCACTATACAGACTGATGCCTTCATTAAAGAGCATATTACGTAGCCATAGTGGCTACGTAATATGCTCTTGTTGACAAATTCTTCTTGAAAAGTAATTAGTTACATTTATTTTATATATTTTTTTGTCATTTCCTGTGCAATCAATCATAAAACAAATAGTGTATTGATCCATCCATCCATTTTCTGTACCCGTTTTTGATTTAGTTATTTATTTTTTATCTGGGGGTGGCCTCAAACTTCTGGCCCATAGTGTATGTGTTAATGTCCTTTTTAATATTTTGTATTTGCACCTTTTATATATTTTTGTTTGTACACTTTCATATTTTTATCATTCTGTATCATATTTGTATATGTTCTGTTGCTGTATGATAATAAAAGGCTTTTTAAGATTCTGTTGTGCTTTTTTTTTTTTTACTTTGAAGATGAACTTTAATTCTGACAGTTAACTTATTTTTTTTTTTTAGTTTCACTTTTATTTGATTTATTTTGATTATGTGCAGCAGTTTAGTAAGCACCCCCTAATGTATAAGTATTCAGAGCTCCATTTCAATGAGCAGCTCTCTGCCAGCCTCATGAAATGGTTGCTGGCCTCGTATAAAGCCTGGAGGACCAGTTTTGTCAAGGTGTATTTTTTGTTCTCAGCCATTTCCCACATATCAGGTTTTGCAACACCGCAGGCATTTTGCAGATAAATGAGTCTGCATCACATGACCGGGAAAGCTGTGAAGAAAACAGTTTACATCTGTGTGAATGAGAGCCTTTCATGTCAGAAAAAACAGATTATACTATGTACGCTATGCAGTATCAGTGCAGTAACACACCCTGTTGAAGAAGTTATGAAGAACATTAATAAACTATTTCAAATATTTACACTTTATTTTGGTTAATTAGTACATTTAGTACCCAGTGTTCCATGGTAACTTCACAATTAAAGTTAAATAGTTTTCAAAATCTATGCATTTATTTGATTATGCCATGAAAACAGGAAGGGCGCTTTTTAGAGCTCACACCTCTGCCAAGGCAGAACGAGTCTATAATAAAAACATTTTCTGGATTTATATCCCTTATTGTAGGATAGCCTGTTGTTTTTTCATTGGTTGGTGTATTACTTTTGAAGAAATTGACAGAAACATCAAAACATCTCCAAATTTTAAGGAATGATTTCAAAAAATTCCAGGATGTGTCCCTGGCACCAAAATTTAATGGGTTCTTCTCTGAGGTGTGCCCCACCCTTCCAACAAGCTTAATAATAACTTAATGATAGCTTCAAATAAATCTGAGTAATCCTTCTAACAAACAAACAAACAAACAAACGGACGGAAGTAGGCGAGAACAATGGAGTTAACCAGGAAAAAGTAATAAACTGTTTTATAATAAAAGTTTACGTCGTAAATCCAATTTTTTAATCTCCTCCATCTTATTTCATTGTTTATTTTAGCTTTTTTTTTTAGTTTCATGATGACAACACTTTATTGAATTTGAGTTTTGGGACGCATTCTGTGGTTTCCCAGACAGGGTGAAACCTGGCAGAGGACAGGCTGGTTCTTCCTGTAGGACCTGCACTCAGCGGAGGGGGCGGGGCGGATGTGAAGCACGCACGCACGCACGCACACACACACACACACACACACACACACACACACACACCTGTAGGGCGTGCACTATGAGCACGCGCTACAGGTTGCGTCTACTCGCGAGGACGCGGTGGCGCGCATAGGCTAGGTGTGTGTGTTTCTTTACATCACCTTCCGTGGCATCAGACGTATCATCACAACAGGTGAGTTTATTCGAAAATATACACGAATTTACACGACAAAAAGTACCGGGAGGTTAAATTAACGCATTCTGACATTTAAACTCTACTGCGGACATTTTTTAAAAAACAATAAAGCTTTAAAATATTTAAGAAATCCCTTCTTACATCTTGCTAGTTTTTTTTTTTTTTTTTTTTNTTTTTTTTTTTTTTTTTTTAATCATATCAGCAGTTTAGCTAATTTGACTTAAATTATTGAGAATTTATTGAATAGTTTGACTGTTTAAATTATTTTCTTCATTAAATGAAGAACAGCAAAAATCCTCCACAATATATCAACTGATAGTATAGTTTTTTATGGACGACTTTCAAATACGTCACAGTTGATAGGTTTTTAGATTCTTCTCTGTTCTTTGGTGCGAGGAATAAACGGAGTACTAAAAAAAAAAAATACCTGTAAACCATTTTGTAGCTTAATAATAAAATAAATAAGTAAAGGATATTTAAGGTTGAGGAGGTCTGAGTCAGTTTGTGTCCGGACAGGCTGCTGCTTTGTTTCACCACAAACAAGGCAAAGCAGCTCTGCCTCTCTGTTTTTTGTTTGTTTGTTTGTTTGTTTGTTCTATTTGTGGGTTAAATAGCTGCTGAACAATAATAAAGGTCTATATTTGTTGTGAATGAAGTGAGTTATCAATCGTATGAAGTGTACAGTAGGTACTTTTTAACATTAAACATGTAAAGACATATGGTATGGTATCTTTACCATCAATATTCCCACATTAATATAATGAAAAAATATCTGTATAAATACTTTACTATTTACTTCTTCTTTTAATAAATGAAAGCCTTTACTACGACTATACTACTTTAAAGGACTATGATTTCACATGTTTTGTTTGAACCTAATAAATACTACCCACATGTGTTACTGCCAACCATTTTTCAAAATATGAAACTGTTTTTTTGTAATTTTGGCAAATCCCCAGATCTTTCAAAAGTAATTGTTCAGTTTACACCCACCTAAAACTCAGTGTTTTGACTTGTAGAAGGCACGTCTGTTTAAATTTCTCAGTAAAAGTCGTCTTCTCCTGAGGCCATATTACCTTACAAGAAACATTTTCAGATCTTTTCACACTTTTAACTGCATCAGAATGTTAAAATTACATTCCAACAAAAATGGAATAAACGTCTTATTCATTTTGATCTATTCCTTCTCTCAAACACGTTTAAAATCTCGACAAGTTGGATTTTTATAGCAAACTGGAATGAACTGAAACCAATGCCAGTCTGCAAGGTAGGAAAAAGAATTCTAAAATATACTGTTCTAGTAGTATGCTTTCAAAAATGGTTCTCAGTTATATAATATGTATGCAGGTTGTATTTATTGAGCTCAAATATGCAAAATCACCAGTATGATCCTTTAAAATGGAAAGAAAAATAATCTTCTTGGCTTTTATGAAACCCAGTTTTACAAAACTTAAAATATGTGAGACATTTATACAAGATCTCTTTATACAAGTTCTTAAAGGACCATACCAGCGATTGTGTATGTTTGCGCTGAATATATACAATCCACATACATGTTATGTTACTGTTTATTTTTTCAAAATAAACTACTTTTGTTGTAAATTTCAGAATTGTTTTTCCTACCTTCCAGACTGCCATTGGTTTCAGTTCATTCCAGTATGATATTAAAATCAACTTGAGACTTGAAACACGCTTGAGATACGTAATCCATCACAACGAACAAGACGTCCATTGTTTTTTGTTTGTTTTTTGTCAAAGTAACTTATTTAACAATCATGCATAACTGTTGGAAGGCAAAACATTGAATTTTAAGGTGGCTGTATTTGATTTTGAACATTTGATTTTGAAAGATTAGGGGATTTGAAAAAATAACCTTAAAACTAAAATACGGTTTTATGTTTTGGTAATTGGTTGTCTGCAGGTTGTATTTTTTTAAAAATTTTTTATTTGAAGCTCAAACATACATGATCGCCGGCATGGCCCTTTAAGTTTACACTGAATAAATTAACTACTCAAATGAATAAATCTGCTTATCAAATGATAATGTATTTTTGATTCCCTGTTATGTGGGTATTATCAAAAAGATATAATTTTAGTACTTATCCCTGTTTGTCCAATGAAAGTCATTCTCATGGGTTTTCACTCTCCTCCATGAGGCACGAAAATCAAAAAGCGAAACTGGTTGAATTAGATATGTCTCAGGTATGTCGTCTTTGCATTGTAATGTCGTTGCTGATGTGGATTGGTCTACAACAGGAAGTAACTTATACAGCATAATAAAGGCATGAATAAGTTAGGCATAAGCAGCATTATGCAGATGAATAACTGATGTAAATCACTATGATATGCCTTTCAAATAATGTAATGTAAAATAGGCTAAGTTTTTTTTTTCTTAAATTGGCTAAAACATAGAACAACATTGGGATGGTTCTTTAATATTTTTACATTGGGCCAAAGTATAACTTAATATTGTCAGTATGTTGATAAGAAATATTGTCATGATGTTAAAAGGAACTAAATCTGTTGCCAAATTTGGCCTAAATGTTGCAACAGAAAACAGAAAATGCATTTTGAGCATATTTGTCCTAGTAGGGTTGAAGGACCATACCACACATTTTGTATGTTTGAATCTAATATATTCAATTTTCATACACGAGACATTACTGCCAATCATTTCCCAAAGCATACTACTTGAACGGTGAATTAAAAATGTTTTTCCCTACCTTCTAGACCTCCATAGGTTTCAGTTCATTCTGCTATTAAAATCAACTTGTTGATACTTGAAACGTTCTTGGGATAGGTAATCCATCATCACCAACAAGACGTGTATTCAGGGTTTTTTTAGAAGTTACATAATTTTAGTGTTTAAGTGCAATAAAAAGCGTGGAGTGAATGTATGCCTCCACCAGGGAATATACTGTAGTCCCAAAAGAAGATCGGCATTTATGGAAAAATTTAAAAGGAGAAACATGGATTTCTAAGGTGGGTGTATCGCTTGAATATTTGATTTTGAAAGATTAAGAGATTTAGCAAAATATCAGGAAAGCTGAAATATGGTTTTATCCTTTGGGAAATGATTGTCAGTAACATGTATGACAATTTAATATATTAGGCTCAAACGTGCAAAATGGTGGTATGGTCCTTTAAATGAAAATGATTTGAGCTGGTTATTACTCAAATAATAATAATAATAATAATAATCATAAAGAAAATGGTATCAATACCTGTATTTGGACTTTGTTGAATAATCGTCCAATAAGTTTTTTCAATACTTTTTAAATCTTTTAGTAGAGAAAGTCTTACTCTTTTTAATATAAAAACATTTTTAAAAATTGAAAATTGCACCCTTTTTTTAAATACTTTAAAATTAGGTTTTCCAAATCGCACTGTTTATCCGTAATCAGTAGTATTCAACACTCAGAAATCATATGAGTCTCTACCAGTTTTACAGATAATTTCAACAGCTGTCCCTTGGACTTATTCCACCGTGTTAATCTGACAAACTGATGTAACAAATGTGTTCGACTTTCTGTCTTATTTTATGACAGGGTGAGTTCCAGTTGGATTTCAAAATGCCGTACAAATACAACCCCCCGCCGTACCACTCCAGCAGCCGACAGTAAGTTGACCAGGATTCATCACGTTAGTGTAGCACACTTGTACCTGTCCACTGTATATATTTATATATGATAGAGAATATTGACAGATACTATATTTTGGACCAGGATCAGATAGACACTAGACTCGGAAGGAGGAGGCAAGGAGGGTCCAATTTACAATATAAAATAATCACACTGGAGACCAGTAATATATAAGATAGGTACCGTGTATTTCAGAAAATATGGAATAAATAAAATAAAATAAAGATGATCACAACCGAAATAATAACAGATTATACAATTAATAAAAATAAATTATTTCTTCTGGCTTGTTTTAGATTATGGGTGCACCTGAAGCTTCTGCAATCTAGTTCCAAATTTGGATTCAACTCAGGAAATATAAAATAAAACAATATATCAATATTAAAGTACACTCTATATCTATATATCTTATGGTTAAAATCAACAACTTAGAACTGATTTATAAATAACCTCAACCACAAAATCTTCAACTGCAGTTTTAGTTCATTCTTCTTCCAACACTGCGAAAGAAGTTAAAGGGGTGGGGGGATGTCCAAAGTCAAAGGTCATGGGAATAAGGGTTAAATAGGCAGTGCCGGGAAGCTGAATGTTAGTGATGGTTTCCTGTTGCAGTTTGGAGGGTAATTCTGTGTTTGGAGGGTGTTTCTTTTAATCCTACCACTGTGGCAGGATGGAAGGTGAGATTCAGGACTCTGGCTCAGTTGGTCCTCAGTCCATCGGAGGTTCCNGGCAGGATGGAAGGTGAGATTCAGGACTCTGGCTCAGTTGGTCCTCAGTCCATCGGAGGTTCCTGATTGGGTAGGCTCGCCATCAAATTCAACGAAGTCAGTTCAATAAAAAAGCTGGCCTGCACATTGACAAGGCCAAAATTATCATCTGCTCTATGTTAAAAAAAAAAATTAAAAATTAAAAAAAAAAATCAGGGACTATTCACAAATTCACATTCATGGACATTTAATTTAACATTTTAATGGGTTCTCAGCATCTGTTAGTGTGCACAGCCTAACCTGGCAACGTAATGTGGGCATGCAATTTGACTGGGTATTCATTTCTCAGCTGTTAACCATTTATGATCCAACGATTTGATTGGCTGATTTGATTGGATCCAACGATTTGATTAACCTTTAGTAAACGCTAATGTAACCCTGGGTTACATTAGCGCTTAGCTCAGCATTAATGGTTGGTTATTGGTTGGAGTATTTTAGGCTGAATATGTATATATCCATATACATAATATATCCATGACAACATATATAGACTCTGGTTATTTTAAAAAAGTTAAATTTAAAAAAATGAGCACGATATTCCTCCTTGCAGCTCGTGCTGCTGGATAATGTAGATAAACTGGCCTAAAGCCACAGGATTTCAGAAAAGATGGATGTTTGGAGTAAGATTTCCTCCAAACCTCAGCATGGAGGCTACTGAGTCTGACTCTTACTCAAACCTCCAATGCTGCCTTCTTCTTCTTCTTTTTCTTTTTCTTTTTCTTCTTCTTCTTCTTCTTCTTCTTCTTCTGCTTCTCCTCCTCCTTCTCCTCCTCTTCCTCCTCCTCCTCCTCTTCCTCTTTCTCCTCTTCTAGCCACAGAAGCAGACACAGGGCCAGTGACAATTTCTACTACTCCAGGGAGGAAATGCTTCACTTCTACAGCTGGACATCACCTCCGGGCGTGATGAAGATCGTGAGCATCATCATCATCATCATGTGCGTGGCTGTGTTTGCCTGCGTGGCCTCCACGCTGGCCTGGGAGTACATGGGAAACGTGAGTGCTGCTGGTTTGCTGCCAGGTTACGGTTCGTCTACCGGCGGCTCATACAGCGGGGTCGGCGGCTCTTACGGAGGCTCATATGGTAGCTTGTATGGAAGCGGCTCGTACGGAGGCATCAGTGGCTCCTACAGTGGCTATGGCAGCTACGGAGGACAGTACATAGATCCCAGAACTGGCAAAGGATTTATCATCGCCATTGCTTGCATTACCTTCATAGCTGTGCTCATCATCTTCGTTTTGGTCGTGTCAAGACAAAATACTGCCCGCTCGCCAAAGTTCTATCTTGCCACCATCATCATTTGTGCCATCTTGGCATTTTTGATGATCATTGCGAATATCGTGTACCTGGTGGCGGTGAACCCGACCTCCCAGTCCTCAGGGTCTGTTTACTACAACCAGATTTACCAGCTGTGTGCCCAGTACCAGAACCAGGAGCAGGCTCAGGGCATCTTCCTCAACCAGTACCTCTACCATTACTGCGTGGTGGAGCCCCAAGAGGTGCGTTCAGCCACACCCAATGCTAAGAATATATATAAAGAATGTCTATAAAAAAGGAAATTATATCAGTAAATTGAATTCTGCGAGCATATGCTGCAAAATCTAAAAAAAAACAAAAAACATTAGTAATCATCTTTCAATGAATTGTCAAATGTGTTTGTCAACTCTTTAAATCTGCACGTTGCACAGATTCACAGTAAGCATATCTCAGTTTGGAAATTCTGATTATAAAACGGCATCTGCAGTGAAAACACTCTGAATTTTACCTGTTTATTATTTTTTTACTTATTAATCGAAACTCTGATGCATAATTATGAACATGTTTGCTAAGATACTGCAGCATACTAATTGCTAATATCAGGTACAATTAACCTGTAGCAAATGAGCTTAATCTGCACAAAACTTGGAAGTAAAGCTCTTATTTCGTTGCTACAGTGGAATGAAGTTTCATCATTGTGGTGCAGACTTAAAGGACCCATTGTGCACGCATGTTTGAGTCTGATATATTCAATTTTCATACATGTAACTTACATGTAACATACGTTACTGACAATCATTTCCCAAAGCATACTACTGGAATGGTGAATTAAAAATGTTTTTCCTACCCTCCAGACCGCCATTGGTTTCAGTTCATCCTGGTACGCTATTAAAATCAACTTGTTGATACTTGAAACATTCTTGGGATAGGTAATCCATCATCACCAACAAGACGTGTATTCAGGTTTTTTTAGAAGTTATGTAATTTTAGTGTTTAAGCGCAATAAAAAGTGTGGAGTGAATGTATGCCTCCACCAGGGAATATAGTCCCAAAAGAAGACCTGTGTTTATGGAAAAATTTAAAGGACTATGACTTCATAAGGCTGTGTAACTATTAGCAGGAGAAACATGGATTTTTAAGGTGGGTGTATCACTTGAATATTTGATTTTGAAAGATTAAGAGATTTTGCATAATATCAGGAAAGCTGAAATACAGTTTTATCCTTTGGGAAATGATTATCAGTAACGTAACATGTATGAAAATTGAATACGTTAGACTCAAACATGTAAAATGGATGGTATGGTCCTTTAATGTATCAATAACTATCGATCAAACTCCTGCATTTTCTCACAATCAGACACTCGTAATGCTAGCTTCCCTCTGTCTTGCATTATCTCTCCACCATAAAACTGTGACATTTTCCACCCGTGCGCTGACGCTGAGCCCTCTGGCCCCTGCAGGTTATTGCCATTGTCCTGGGCTTACTGGTGTTTGTGGCCCTCATCATCCTGCTGGTGTTTGCAGTCAAGACTCGCTCCCAGATCAGACGTTGGGGTCAGGATCGCGTTCTGTGGGAAGAGAAGGTCATCAGCGTCGTAGCACCCAACAGCGTGGGGGAGTGGGTGAGTGAAGCGTGTGGCGTCAGCGGATGTAGCGCTGCATTTCCTGCATAAGCGCTTCCCGAGCAGGAAAAATCAGTTTGAATCTCACCGCAGGCGTTAAATTGAATGTGCACTTGAAAAAAAAAAAAAGCGTGTACTTTTTTAAAGAGGGCATTTGAGGAAAGAGGAAAATAAATAAGAGGGCATTTGTCAATTAATTTGCACAAATGCATAAATTTACATGCTGAGCTCTGTTGTTCACCTGTTACCAGAACCAGAACAAGCGCAAGGTAACACAGTCTGCTGCATTAAAACACTTTTTGGTGCGGCAGGAAATGTCTGGATTTCTACAATAAGATAAAAAAAAAAAATACTGGGTGATTTATTACAGTCCTGTAGGAATTTCAATCCAAACAGTTACTCTTTCTCGTGTGTTTAATTTGGTAATAAAATATCAGGAGAAAATCTGAAAAAAAAGCAGTCAAACTGGACTGAGGAGGAGAAACGTGTCGTTAGATGAATATGACAACACGTATTATAGAATAAATACGATCTGTTTGTCAGAAATGACATGTCTTTCATCAAGAAATCCACAGTAGAAGGCTCATCAGATGTTTTCCTGTATCTTTAATGCTTTAAGCTGTATAACTGAAATGGAGTTGAAGGAATACTAAAAGCCTCAAAATACCTCAGGACCATTTTAACAGCTTTATTCAGCATGTTGATTTTTAACAGGAGACCCGAGCAACACAGAGAAACTGCTGCTCAAACTAAGACTGACAAAATAAAATACGTTTGATATATTTTAATAAAACAAATCATATCTGTGTTCCTGTAAATGGGGAATTGACTTTAAAGGACCATATCGATGATTTTACGTGTTGAAACCCAAGAAATACTACCCACATACAGTATGTTACTGACAATTTCCCAAACATAAAACCACATTTCTGCTTTCCTGTTATTCTGCCAAATGCCTCAATCTTTCAAAATTAACTGTTCAGGTGATGCACACACTTTAAAATTCAATATTTCACCTGCTAACATGTACACCTGAATGTAGAAGGCATGATCGTTTTTAATCTCTCTGTAAAAGCCGCCTTATCCAATGGTAGTCTGGGAGGCAGGAATTCTAATATTTACCGCTACAGATGTTTTTGGAAATGGTTGTCAGTTACGTAACTTGTATGCGGGTTCTATATGTTGGGCTCAAACATGAAAAATTGTCGGTATTGTCCTTTAAGTAACTCCTTAAAGCCTGAAAAATTAGCTTGAGAATAATTACGCAGCTTAAGTTAAATTTGTGGAACTAATATATGAAGGAAAAAAACAACTGCTAAGGAAGATATTTTTTAAAGATACTTTAAGGAGGTTGATGGAGGAAATAACCTGCCTTGTTACCAAACAGCGTAGCGTGTTGGTTAAGACAGAAGAGAAGCTCTCTTTTTGTGTGTGTGTGTGTGTGTGTGTGTGTGTGTNGGGCAGGGAACGGATGGTTTCATTTCCAGTTTCTGGGTGTGACCTGTTAAGCCTCGTACACACAGCATGACATCCTGCACTGTCAGGATAAAGTGTGACTTATCCAGCTACAATTAAAACACACAAAAAAAACACGACCTCAGCTTTGAAACTGTCATGAATGTGAATGGAATTCCACGTGGACATTAATACAAATTTAACTCATCTTCATTATTTGTGTTGTAAGCAAGTTATGAACCTGAAAACTTCTCACGTCAGCACGGTTTTCATAAAACTGGAAGTTTTCTGGCTGTGTATTCAGAAACAGAGTTTTCAGCAGTATACGGAATAAGAGCCGCTGTCCAGGCTTCCTCATAGCGACGGTATCATTGCTCGTCACGTAAGCAGAGAGAAGCGGAGGAACCGGTTGATCCTGGTCATCAGCATGCAGGCCGACCGATTGTTTACCATATGGAACCCACAGGATACTGCAGCTAAACTAGGTCAAATACTGTACGCAAAGAGCCATAGAAGAATCGGAATTAAACCTTAGACATGCAAACTACTGTAGGAGAGAGTAAAAAAAAAAAACAGTCAGCAAAGTTGTCATTTGTGTGTTTCACTGAGTGAAATTAGATGGAATCAGTCTAAGGCCTCATTTAAAACTTGTATTAAAATGAGATCTGAGTTACAGTATCCAGATAAAATCCATGTTTAAAGCACTGATACGTTTTCTGGCCTGAGGTTATACCTTTACAGAATTCCTACATTCATACTGTAGGTGTGGTGAAAAGCAGCCATTGTACGTGGGGCGGGGCAGAGAGAGTGTTTATGTCTTTGTGATAATAGTTGCATCTTTGGAGCTTCCTGTAAATGAAGAAAATGAGATCACAAAAATCTGATTTTAATGATTAAGAGCAGGTTCATAGCATATTCATCTTGCAGAAGGCCATTCAGACCAGGCGTCTCCAACACATCGCTCATTTGGTTTTAAGTCACTTGCTAAAACAATACAGGTAAAAAAATGGATTTGCATTTCTTGCATTGAGGTCACCAGCAACACTAGTTGGAGATCATGAGTCACGAAGTGTCAGATGTCATTTTAAACAGCAGACTGAGAAAGCAGCTCAACCTGTTACACTTCTACCTCCATAACCAATTATGAGCTACTGTGACAACTGAAGAGGAAGGTCCTAAAAAGAAAAAGTGGAAGGTCTGTTCTCACGATGAGTTTTTATTTACAAGACAAATGTGTTTGTGTTGAGAGTCATGGTGGGGAAAGTGAAACGTACAGCAGCTCTTCACTACATTTCCCAAGCTTTTCCGAGGAGTTTGCCAAAGATAAAAGCCTTAAAAGTAAAAGCATGGAGAAGCTGAAAGCTGAAGACGAGGCTACAGAGACAAGATGGAGCAAAACTGGCTAAAACTGGCTCCATATCTTCAGCAAGTGAAGCTTTTTGCCTCTGATCAAAGAAATCTGCATGAGACTGAAACAACTGCCCAAATTCTTCACATATCCAAGTACTGTGGCTGTTTTAGCAAACCTGCAGGAAATTGATGACACATTTCATGATTATTTGCAGTTTGAGCCCAGTGCAAGTTTCATTACTAAACCCTTTGGTCAGAGCAGCTCTGTGCTGTAGAAAGTCCATCTCCAACACAATATTCAGCTGGAAGCTGGACGCACATTAATCATATAAATGGAGAAAATGAAACACTTTGACGTTAGGGCAGGGGAGTGGTTATTAAAGGACCATACGACCTATTTTTTATTTTTAATTCTGACACAAAGCTTTAAGAAAATTCAAAATGGAGATTACATCAGCCTCGGACGTTGAAATTCTCATCTCAGCCCTTTTGTTTTTGATCATCATTATTGTTATATTTTATGTGTTGATTAATTTCTAATCCTGATAAGAAACGTCTTATGTGTAACTGTTGTCTCTTGATTCAGGTGAAAACTGTGTCTGGCGAGCCAGAGACGTTGGTGAGCGACTATAATGACAAAGTTGGGTTTCTTGGGAACCAGCTAGACCCCGCTGGACCACCCATTTACCTGCCTGGGTAAGCTGTGATTCAAGGTGCAAACAATAATTTGAAATCAGCTGAGCGAGTGTAGATCGTTATCAGCCCGATCTTATAACGTGATCTGAATCTACACAGGCTCATCTGAAATGATGTGAATAAATTACGGGATCTTGGGAGTTTACCCATCCAGTCTATTACGTCATTTGCGTTAAGGACTGCAGAAGGCTTATGATCATTGTTACGAGCCATCCGGTCTCTTGTGTGAACTTACTTTGTTTATTGAACAAGGCAATCCCTTGTTCCCAATTCTGTTTGTGACTTTCATGGACCTCAAGACATGCACGCGATCGGTTTGCAGCTGAGTGTGATGTGTGGGATGAGGGTTAGCACTTTCAAATTTGATGCTGTGGTATTCTTCAGGAAAACGGTGGATTGTCCCCTCCTGGTGGGCGGTGAGTTGCGGCCCCAAGTGAAGGATTTGGAGTATCTCGGGACTTGACTTGTTCACCAGTGAAGGTAGAATGAAGCGCGAGACTGGTAGGAATATTGGTGTGACATCTACAGTGATGCGACTGAATCGTGGTGATCCTGCAGACAGCTCGCACTTTATTCTTACCTACGCTCCTGATCTCTGTGAAGAATGAGATGACGGATACAAGTGGCCGAAATGTGTTTCTTCTGCAAGGGGTTGGGATGACCTGTAGGGACAGTATGAGGAGTTTGGACATCAGGAGGAAGCTTGATGTAGAACTACTGCTTCTCTACATCAAAAGGAGGCAGCTGAGGAGGTTCGAGATTTGAGAATCTTGGGCACAATTGGCTTTCTGTCGTAATCTGATTAGGTAAAGCAGAAACTTGACAGAGTTCAGAGACTGAGAGACAGTTCTGTTGGAGAAATGTGGTTCCTTTGCCGTATAGACCATGAAAAGCTCTGCTGACTTTAGCACAGCAAAGGTTTTGCATTTTGGGTTTAGCACAAGAGACATACAACAACATATATCACATCAGTGGCAAGAAAGAAAGAGGCAGAGTGAGCTCATATATCTTTTTGTCTTCATCTCTGTCTCCCTTCTCTCTCTGTCTGTATCCCCTGGGTTCAATTCTAATGAAATTAATTGAATTCCCTGTTACTTTTTGTGAGACCTGAGCATTAAACCTGTCTAAACCTGTCCTGAGTGTAGTAGCCTGAGTGGAAAGGTGGCTTTTCCATGCGGGGAGCGTACAAACAGCCCGTCCTCACTACATGTCCTACTATATCAAGTCATAACTGTGATGAGGCACCCATGAGTTTGGGAGTGCATACACTGTACTCACAAGTGTGTGTGTTTGTGTGTGTGCCTTTGCACTCGATAAACGGGGCAGCAAAAAATGAAACTGAGAAATATGCAGTGATCAAGAAATTTTCTTGTAAAGTTTGAGAAGTTTCAACAATAAGTTTCTGATCCACTTTGCTGAAAATGGAGGCTTCTGCCAGCCAATCAAAATCAGCTGATGAATGTTTGAATGTTTGTTTCTTTACAACATGTTGATATTGGAAGTATTTTGTAGCTCACTTTCCTCAGACTGCAGCAGCAGAAGTTACAGTGTCCTGTTCATATTTACCCTACGGGCTGGCTTTAATCTCTTGTCCCAGATCATATCCACACCTCTCATATTCCACACTGTTCCTGTGGGCTTCCAGCTCAAGTCTTGTTGCTGCTTCTTCTCTCATATCAGCTGTCCAAAGTCAACAGACGAAATACACGAGGCGAAGTATTGCGTTCGCTGCTGATCAAAGCTTTCAGCAAATAGTAACTCTAACTTTTCTTTCAGTCTCACCATTTTAATTGTTTTTTTTAATAGAGCTTTTAAGAGCTGGTTGTTATTCACGCTATTTTTCCACACGGCATCATGGAGCTCTATGATAGAGCCACACTGGGCAAACATTACATCGGCTGTTTCCTCAAAATACGTTAAGCCTCGCAGCACTAAACTGGCCTTTACGGTGAATCCTCTTTATCTGTTTAATCTGGTCTCATTTCCCTTCATGTTTCTTGAGCAATATGTATGAAAATAAAACAGGTGTCAAGTATGTGTACTAAAGCCCCATTTAGATTGAAGGTAAAGTTGGTATTGTTATTTAAAAAGCAAACAAATTTAGGAAGTCAACATGGATGTTGCCCAGGGAATGATTATAGCTACCATTTAATTAAAAAAAAACCTATCTATGCCTGAAAAAGACTTCACATACAGTCAAAAAAAAACAAACAAACAAATTGTTGCAGGTATACAAAATAAATCATCTAGCCCATTTTACACCCTACATTAAAATGCAATCTCTGTAATCCTATATGTTGTATCTGATGGCAGGAATTGCATTTACAATACACATTAATAATAGTGTAAAAGGGACCTTTATTTTGAATATGTACACTTTATTAATGCCTATTTTAATTAGTTACATTCCAAAAAATAACTGCATGAATTTACTTGTAAGAACACAGGTACAGCCAGAGATTCTAATAGATAAGATGAGTAACAGAAAGATGTAGGTGTGTAGGTGTAATGATTGATTCTGTTTGCAGATATTCTGACATCAGCAGCTCTGTGGAGGGTCTGAAGCACAACGCGAAGAACTACGACACCGGTGCCGAGTCTGGAGATGACCTGGAGGAGGAGGACTTCAGCACGTGAGTCGTTGTCATGTTTAATCAATTAATAATAATAATAATAATAATAATACATTCATTTTATATTGCGCTTTTCTAAACACCCAGTCGCTTAACATAAACATCAATAACATCAGACATAAAACAGTATTATAATAAATACAAAACATAAAACAGTATCCTGATAACAGCACAGACACAGGTAGACTCAGAGTGGATAAGCCAGGTTAAAAAGGTGTGTAAGGGAGGAAGAAGAGAAGAGAAAAAGGAAGCTACTGAAAGTAAAGTTGATCAACAGTGGCCAGATCACTCTTGGGATTGAGATTTTAAATCTCATTGAGTTTTATCTGGTTAAAGAATGGTTAAATCAATAACTAAATAAATCAGCAGCGTCTCAGTGTTCCTCCTAAATGTGTTCATGGAGCTGTTCTCCTGATGGAGCTGCATGGATGAGGAGCAGCACAGCTACAGATCTGCCTCCCCGTGTAGCAGCTCCATCCTGGTAGGAGGAGGAGCCATATCCACTGGTCAGTAGATGATCAAATTGGTCACTTCAGTTTCAAAGATGTTGAAATGAGATTGTCAGGTACTCAGCGGTTTCAGCAAGAGGCGACACAAAAAGTAGCTGGTGCGTACAACAGTTGAAAAAACGTTAATGCAGCAGCAGTCTGCAGTTAGCGCAGCTCAGCAGGAAAAGAAACTCAGTCCAGCAAAAAATCCACAGAGCAAAGAGTCACAACAAGTCCACAAAACAACCACCATTCCCAAACTGGAATAAAAAAAAAAAAAAAAANAAAAAAAAAAAAAAAAAGACTGCACAAGAAAAAACAAAACAAAACAAACACAGATGGACAAACCTTTGGACAAATGGACAAACACATGGACAGAAACACATGCCTTAATACTACCACACAGTAAAGCCCACTTTAAATAACAATAAATTCATACAAAATAAAAAACTTGATAAATGATGGGCCAGATTCATGACAGCTAACGATGTGTCTATCAGGGCAAATATCATCCGCAGCCACGTTCCCTCATTCATAAACATCTGCTACCGCCATCTTTTAGCATTCGCCTTGAAAGACAAGCTGCTGCGTTATACAAAACATGTCACACAAAAATTAAGACGCGCTTCATTCTGGTGGTAAATTTCAGCTGTATGAAATCTGGACAATGTTTTAAACTTTACTTGCGTCACGTGTTAGTGATCAATACATTTGATAGACAAGCCCACTCAGCTGATCAGTCAGTTTATTTAAATAGTGAGATTTGATCTGATCTCACAGATTCTCTTGGCTCTCATTCTCATCTGCTCCGCTGTGCACGTCTGTGTCCCTCACACACACACACACACAACGCTATGGAGGTTAATATGTGTGTCTGCCTGTTATCTTAGTATCATTCATCTGAAAATGTGGCGCTCTAAATCAGAATTTATGTTTCCTTTTTGCTTTAAAACCAGATGAATCAGGATAAATCTTGGCTCTTAAACATGAAGCTGCTCATTAACACACAGATCTTCATTGGTTTTTACCCGAGACTCACCTGACAACAATGCTACCTTAATGTGACACGTTACCCTGATTAACATAAGAGAAGCTTTATGAATGAGCTTCAGTTGTCATGCTGCTTATTTAGCTCTAGCTGGTTGTTTAGACGTTATTTGAACACAGTGGACAGTTATGATGAAGAAAGGTAAGACAGATTTGGCCCATGTTGATGGGATTTTTTTGTTCTCCTGGGCAGTGTGTTTCCTCCCATCATGGATGAGCAGGAGCGTCTGAATTACAAGATGGAGTTTGACCAGAATCACCACGAGTACAAGAGTCTGCAGGCTGAGCTGGACAACATAAACCAGAATTTGGCTGAGCTGAACAGAGAGCTGGACCAATACCCTGAGGGCAGTCCTCAGTTCCTGGTGAGTCTGCATGTTTTTTAAGCTCTTTCATCCTTGGATACGGCGTGCCTGCCCACCGCCACCAGTAAATTTTCAACCTGTGGGAAACACTGATATGAATTTCATTTCTACAGCCATACAAGCCAGTAGAAGTAGCCACAGTTAGCTTAGCCCAAACAGATGCAATGTGGATGAGTCTGTTTTGCAATTTTGAAGAGCAGGTTTCATAGACAGAATGTTAGTGGAGAAGATCTCGATGTTAGGACATGAAATGATGTTTCCTGTTATGATGACACGGCCTGATGTCCTCTGCTGGACCTGCTGGACAGACAATGTCACAGTTTATTATCAGCTCCATTCCTTACATAGGAATATTCACCCAACTTGCTGCACATGTGGTGTATTTATCAATACACCACCATGTGTATTGATAAATGCCCATTTTTGTTTTTTTCCTCATCATTTTTTGAAAAAAGCAAAAGAGAATAAAGGAGGAATTTAGTGACAACAGTGGAAAACAATGTTTTTGATTAAACTGAAGTGGACAAAGTCTAATTTGCATTTCTATCTGCACAACAGAACTGATGAAGTGGAAGGTGAATGGAAATATCTAGTTCATGTTATTTAAAAAAATAAAGTTAAACTTGGCTAATGTTGTTACTGTTTTCCTTATATTAATGGATGAACGAAAGCGAAAAGGTGGTTTTAAAGAAGACAAATTTTTGCTCATCTGTATTGGGGCGGGGCTTCATTCTGAATGGTCTGATCACTGACCACTTTTTTTTTGTTAAATAGGATGCCATGGATGAATACACCAAAGTGAAGAATCTTAAAAGGGTAAGTCATCCACCAGTGCTCTTGTTTCTGCTGAAATACTGAAATACCAAACCTCCTCTTACTGTAGGTTTTCATGAATGAAATATAAATAAAATGCTTTTTTTTTGTCCCTCTGTAGTCCCCGGACTACCAGACTAAGAAGAAGCGGTGTAAATATCTCAGGTCCAAACTGTCCCATATCAAAAAGAAGATCAGTGAATATGACCACAGGTCATAAACCTTGACCTCCGACCCCTCTTCCCCCATTCAGCATTGCAGTCTCTCATCCCCTGTGTTTGAGTTGATTAATAACCTACAGTTACTTTACTACAAACGTGTTTTCTTTAAATCACAACTGTATCAATAAAATCTTCTTACATTATAGTTTTTTTCCCATAGAATAAGGGGGTGAAGAAATTGTGCATTTAAAAAAATATACAATCTTTAATAAATTCTTCATCCTCTGTGAGACTCATGAAGAACAGTTTTAAAGCTCAACCAAGGTGTAGACATGTATTTTATTTCTTGTCTCTCCAGAAGTTACAAAATGTGAGAAAATGTGAGATGTTGGAGTGATGGTAACTTCTGAGACAGTTATATTGGCTCACTTTAGAACTTTTTAAACCTTTTTCTGTTAGACATATTCTTCTACATCCAAAATGAAAGAATTTAGATTTGTTTGCATCTGTAAGTCACAAGGCACTTGTAAATAATGCTCTTATAATCAATAGAAACGTTGAATCATTCTGTAATCTAGTTTTGTTTTTGGTTCCAGAAATGTAAATGTATTTTTTTTATTTTTACTTTTATAAGTTGCAGAAATGCCTGTATCCTTGAAAGAAAAAGAAAGAAAAACATTTCGTTTTCATTGCACTTTTCTGCTCCTATTTTAAAGCAAATGAACAATTCCTCCCAGCCTGTCCACTGATCACTGCTGTCGTTGAAGTGACATATATACTGCTGGACGTCATGCCTCTTTGACAGCTTGTTATCTGATCAGAAACATGTTATTGGTGTGCATTGTACTCGCAGGATTTTAAGCTTTCAATAAAAATATTTCTTCATGTTCCTGTTTGTTTGTTTTTCCACATTTCAGATGCACCAATGATAACTCACAGCTGCCACACAGTGAATAGCACTTCAGTAGTAGCCGCAGCTTTATATAGGGCTGCCCCTGTTAAGGTGATGATGATTTTAAAGGAGACATGCATTTAAAAATGAAGAGATGGTGATCAAAAGATAATAAATGTAGACACAATATTCTCTGAGAAAAATGAGCAGTGTTAAATTAATCCCAGGATGCTATGATTAACCTCAGCACAGATCTCAACAAATGTAAGAATCTGCAGTAAATGAGAGAGAACATCACTGCTATTAGGTCTGGTAGCTGCCAATGGCGATTCAGTTTTATTCCAGTTTATTGAGAGTCTTAGTCTTCCCCCTTTTACCTTTTTACTTATTTTATTCATGTACTTATTCTCCTTATGTTTTTGTCAAGTTAGATTTTTTTTAATCATTCAATTTACATTTTTTCTCTTCTGATTTTCATGCATGCATTGGTGTCAGTGTTTTGGTGGTTTATTTTTCAGACTTTAATTTGTTTCTCTTTTCTGGTCCTCTTTTGTCACTCAAATGTCTTCTTTTTTTTTTTTTTTTTTTTNTTTTTTTTTTTTTTTTTTGCAATGTGTTTAGAATTATTATGGGTTTTGTTGTGTTGGTGTTGTTTGTTTGTTTTACAGGATGCTTTTAACATCTGGCCAGGGACAGATGAAAATTAGCTTTTGGCTAACTCTGGTACATTTATAGAAATGTTTATTAATGTACACTGTCCCTGTCAGGAAGGAAGGAAGGACAAAAAGAAAGAAAGAAAGAAAGAAAGAAAGAAAGAAAGAAAGACAATAAAAATTACTTTTACTTCTTTTTTTATGTANAAAGAAAGAAAGAAAGAAAGAAAGAAAGAAAGACAATAAAAATTACTTTTACTTCTTTTTTTATGTAGGAAAACAAATAATAGTAATCATAATTCAACATTTAAAAAAAAAAAAAATTGAGCGGAAGTACTTTCTTTCCGGAAGTTTTTCTTTATGTTTCTTTCCGGGAGAAAAACTCTGTTGCACCAGTTTACCGTTCCGCGCTGTAGGAAGGTAAGATTTGTTGTTGTTTGTCGCTAGCCAGTTAGCTGTAATCACGTATAAAAACGTACGTTAATTATTATTTTAGTGTTTCTAAAGCGCTAATGAGCTGTAACGTGTCTTCATTGCTAACAGCTCCAAGCACCACTTAGCAAACGCTAGCTAGTTACTTTAACTTAAAAACACGAAGTGCTCATAGCTCCTGTTTAGCTTTATTTTGGCTAATAAATCACCGCGGCATTAAAGTTTGTTCCTGAATGAAACTCCGTGTTCCTTCTCCTGTTTGTACATTAAACTGCATTCAATGTACTGATAATTAACGCTGTGCTGCCTGTTGGTGCTCATATATATTAAATAATATTCATATAAACAGATGACTGAACCAAGCAGCACTTTCGCTGCTTCACGTCCACATTCATCAGTATGTTTGTCTTGACTGCATAGTTATGATGATGCTTTTTTTTCTGACATATGAAGTAAAAGCATGTCAAAGCGTTCTAACTGCTAGAGGAGCTTTTGTGTTGACAGCATTTAAAGTGAAAACTGATTAGCAGGTTAATGTTAACCAGCTTTGAGCCATTTCCATCATGAAAGATTGCTGTGGGCCATATTCTTAGATTTAAAAAAAAAAGTCTCCAAATTCTGATACCCACAATATGATCATGTTGTTGCTGATTATGAATACCGAGTTGTTGTTTTTTTTTTTTTCTTAGTTTTATTAAGTTTTTGTTTTAAGCTGGGCTGGAGGAAGCCAGGTTCAAGCTTTTGTGTTGCTTCCAGGTTCTTTGACTTTTAGTTGAAGTTGCAGCAGAAAGCCATAATGGATGAAGAACCCGAGAGAGCCAAACGCTGGGAAGGAGGCTACGAGAGGACATGGTGAAACTAGTAGAAGAGGGATACATGACACTCATTATGGTTTATGAACATTTTGTTCATCGTAATGTTATGCATGGTATCTGTTCTTCAACAGGGAAGTGCTGAAGGAGGATGAATCAGGCTCACTCAAAGCCACGGTGGAGGAAATCCTCTTCCAGTCCAAAAGGAAAAGGTGTGTGTGTGTGTGTAAGAAAGAGAGAGAGAGCATGCACAATGTGTATGAGGAGAACAGGTGTACATATCGTTAATTATTCTAACGGCTCCACATGCACAGTGCTGGAATCATATATTATATTTTTTCAGAGTCCACTTGTGCACTACAAATCTGTTTTTGGCTTCCAGATTTTGTAAAAACACCGCAAAAATTTTGTTCATCTACTTTATTAAAGGACCATACCACCCATTTTGCATGTTTGAGCATATTTTGCATGTTTGATTCAATTTTCATACATGTTACGTTACTGACAGTCATTTCGCAAAGGATAAAACCATATTTCAGCTTTACTGATATTTTGCAAAATCTCTTAATCTTTCAAAATCAAATATTCAAGTGATACACCCACCTTAAAAATCCATGTTTCTCCTGCTAATAGTTACACAGCCTTATGAAGTCACGGTCCTTTAAATTTTTCCATAAACGCAGGTCTTCTTTTGGGACTATATTCCCCGGTGGAGGCATACATTCACTCCACGCTTTTTATTGAGCTTAAACACTAAAATTACATAACTTCTAAAAAAACCTGAATACACGTCTTGTTGGTGATGATGGATTACCTATCCCAAGAACGTTTACAGTATCAACAAGTTGATTTTAATAGCAGAATGAACTGAAACCAATGGAGGTCTGGAAGGTAGGAAAAACATTTTTAATTCACCGTTCCAGTAGTATGCTTTGGGAAATGATTGTCAGTAACGTTACGTTTATGAAAATATAATATATTAGGCTCAAACATGAAAAATGGGTGGTATGGTCCTTTAAACAATGTAGGCACATTAAAGTAACTTTTGGCTTTAAGAGGGAATCACAACTGTGACAGTTATACTTAAACAGAATGTAATGGAATTTGGTAAATATTCTAAGTGGAGAAAAAATACACAAAAATCCCAAATGTGCTCAAATTTACTTATTAATTTACTTATTTGTTTCTCCAAAGCAATTATCACAACTTTTCTGTTCAACAATTTTTTTCTTTTTTTTTAGGGTAATAGAGAGGCATGGACAAGTGAGGCTTGGAATGGTGAGTCAGCTCTGCATCCTTCACTTCCTGTCACATTTTGTTGACTTACTGTCCATGTCAGCTGGAAAGCCAAACTTCCCACAGATCAAATTTAGAAACTAAAGACTCCTACAGGCTGTGTAACTTCAGAAAAGTTAACGTTCTTGAGAGAACTGTGATGAAATCTTCTGTCCTCAGTCACCAACATGGCCGTTCTCGCCAAAAAAAAAAAGCCTTGAGACTTGTAACTTCCAAGTTCTGTATGGATATGAATCTCTGGGTAATATTTAGAGTGATTAAACACCAACCTGATTCTGTAGAGAAGAAGCTGAAACGTTAAAGTGTCCCGTGTTGTAGATGCGTCACCTTTACGTCGTGATCGACTGTTCCAGAAGCATGGATGACCAAGACCTGAAGCCAAACCGCCTCACCGCCACTCTAAAGGTAGATTCTGCTGTTTGACGCCGCCTTCCCGTTTAGCTCCATCATCCACTGAACTCTTCTTCTTTCTCTCCAGCTGATGGAAGCTTTTGTGGAGGAATATTTTGACCAAAACCCAATCAGTCAGGTACGTTCAAAGAAGGAAATTCTGGGCTTTATTTTTTTTAGTGCAGCATGAATTGTATTTAGGTAAAAAAAAAACGTTAACTTGGCCCTTAACTTGGAAAAAAAGTGATATCCTTGAACAGTGACACCAGCGATGGATGGAGATCGTTTCAACAATGTTTTAAAGGAGCATACTGGTGATTTTTCTTGTTTGAGACCAGCAGTCACGTTTCATTTCTGCCAACCATTTTCCCAAAACATACCACTGGAGGTAAATATTAGAATTGTTTTTCCTACCTTCCAGACTGCCATTGGTTTCACTTCATTCCAGTATATACAGACATGAAACTTGCTTGAGATACGTAATCCATCACAGCGAAAACATTACATCTGTTCATTTTTTCATCAAAGTCATGTAATTTAACAGATCCAACACAGAGCACAGACAATGTATGTCTCCACCAGGAAATATAGTCCCAGTAGAAGACGGATTTACAGAGAAATTAAAATGACCATACCTTCAACAATGGAACGTAGCTGTTAGCAGATGAAACATTAACTTTTAATGTGCGTGTATCATCTGGACATTTGGTTTTGAAAGATTAAGGGATTTAGTGAAATAACAGAAAACTAAAATATTATTTTATGTTTTGGAAAATGGTTGTTAGTGATGTAACAGCGGGTTGTATATATTAGCCTCAAATAGAAAATCACTGGAATGACCCTTTAAGTGCATGCCAGTAGTATGATAGGTGGAGTTGTAAGTTCAGAACTACAAATCAATGAAACTCAGTCATGTTGCCCAAAAGCAACATGACTGCCAGAGTGTGTGTTGTGTCACCTGACAGTGTGTGTTCTGTTGTTTTTTTTTTAATATCTTCAGATGGGAATTATCACCACCAAAAATAAAAGAGCTGAGAAGCTGACTGACCTGGCAGGTAAAAACTGATGAAATGACCCTTTAATGCTTTAATGCGCTATCAGGAATTCCAGCTGATCTGTTTTCTCTGTGAGCTCCAGGTTTAGGAATGTTTGGCTTTGTCTGTTATATTTAGCATTTTGTAGTGTTCATTCATGCATTTAAATCAGTTGGTACTGTGACTTTCCAAATTTAAGGGGGCAGCCTCAAAAAATCTGAACGAGTCAGCCAGAAACCGAGTTAAGGATACCTGTAACTTTGCCTGCAGATGTTTTGACTAAAGTCGCCATCTCTGAATACGACCTTTAGTGCAGCTTTATTCCTCCAAAGATGGTTTTTGGTGTTTTGCTAATCTGCGCTGCACTTATTTGATATTAACTTACCAAATAAACTCACTGAGCCTTTTTGTGTCCAGAAATTTGAAATATAAACATTCAACATAGCAGTAAATTTCCAAAAAAAAATATTTAAAAAAAAGCACAATTTCAAACAAAACGTGTGTATTTTACAGAGAGATTCTACCTGCTCAGTTACTGACACACACCAATCAGCCACAACATTAACCCTCTGACAGCTGAAGTGAATAACATGTGGATAACAGCTGGATNACACCAATCAGCCACAACATTAACCCTCTGACAGCTGAAGTGAATAACATGTGGATAACAGCTGGATATATCAGCAGAAAGTCAACAGTCAGTTGTTGAAGCTGATGTGTTGAAGCAGGAGAAATGTGCAGCATGAGGATCTGAGCCACTTTGACAAGGACAAACGTGATGCTAGACGACTGGGTCAGAGCGTCTCCACAACAGCAGGTCATGTGGGACGTTCCCAGTATGCAGGTCAGTACCTACCAAAAGTGTCCAAGGAAGGACAACCGGTGAACCGGCGACAGGGTCA
>VXCM01006247.1:0-28490 GCA_014773175.1 Lucifuga dentata
GTCTAGCTTCCACTACTCTTTCCCATAACTTCATTGTGTGGCTCATCAACTTTATTCCTCTGTAATAAATATCCGAAAAGAAGACATGCGTTTATGGAAAAATTTAAACGACCGTGACTTCATGAGGCTGCGTAACTATAAGCAGGAGAAACATGGATTTTTAAGTTGGGTGTATCACTTGAATATTTGATTTTGAAAGATTAAGAGATTTTGCAAAATATCAGGAAAACTGAAATACGGTTTTATCCTTCAAAATTGAATATATTAGGCTCAAACATGCAAAATAGGTGGTATGATCCTTTAAAAAAATAACAATACTCCCCAAATCTCATGATAATGGGATTTTTGGCAGCGATTCACAAGGGAATCAACCATTTATGATCAAACACAAAGCTGACATAAAACCAAAAAACTCACCAAGACACGATCCCCAACTCTGAGATCCTTGTCGCCACCTTTCTTAACGGAGCCGCTGTCGGACATGTTGGACCCTGACTCATTTCCAGTTTTCACGGCACTGTTGAGCAGCCCCTCTCTGAGCGGCACTACCACCCGCTGGCCAGGAGGGGCGCCATTGCCTCCCTGCTGAGTCTGAGCGGTGACTGAATCGGTGGAGTGGCTGTCACTCCCCTCGCCGACTGGCTGTCGGGTTAGCTTTGAGGGTCGCGTGAAGATGCCCTGGAGGGGNTCACTCCCCTCGCCGACTGGCTGTCGGGTTAGCTTTGAGGGTCGCGTGAAGATGCCCTGGAGGGGCTGGCACTCGAAGTAGCGCACGCCTCCCACAGAACCGTCGTTTTTGCCAACTAGGTCATTCAGAATCACCCCCGCCCACTGCCCCGGGGCAAACTGGGTCTCCCCGAGATAGGCGATGGCTCCCAGTTTGACGCCATTGACCCAGACCTGTTCGCCGACTGTGTAGTCCCCCAAAACATCGTCGCCCTCTTCGGAGATTTTAGTTGGCGTGGTGGGCTTTAGTGGAGCATCTGGAAAGAAAAAAAAAGAACATGATTATGCTGTATATTATTTGCAATTTCTGTGAAGATGAGTAATTGGAACATAAGTATGAAAAGAAATAAAAGTAAGACATTAAATGTATTATTATGTAATAAATATGACCATTAAAGCTTAAAGGACCACACTAGCGATTTTAGAAGTTTAAGCCCAATAAAAACTACCCACATACATGTTACGTGACTGACGACCAATTTCCAAAACATAAAACTGTATTTTAGTTTTCCTGTTTTTTTTGCCAAATCCCCTAATCTTTCAAAATCAAATGTTCAGGTGATAAAACCACTTTAAAATTTAATTTTTCACCTGCTAACACAAGTCTGAATGTATTAATTTCTCAGTAAAAGTCATCTCTCCTGGGACTATATTCCCTGGCGGAGGCATACATTGTTTTCCATGCAACTCCATGTTGGATCAGTTAAATAAAGTTACTTTGACAAAAAAATGTTGATAAACGTCACGTTTTATTTATCTCAAGCATGTTTCAAGACTCTACACGTTTATTTAATAGTGTACTGCAATGAACTGAAATCAGTCAGGAAGGTAGGAAAAAAATCTAAAGTTTACCACTCCAGAAAATGATTGTGTAAATTATGTTTATGCAGGTTATATTTATTAGGTTCAAACATGCAAAACCACCAGTATGCTCCTTTAAATGTTTGAGAGTCCTCAAATACATAAATGAGCAGTTGTAATATGGCTCTAGATCACATTATAAACTCATAAATCCCTTTCATTTTAATTTGTCTTTAAAGGACAGTACTGGCAATTTTGCATGTTTGAGCTATAACAGATACTGTCTAAAATGTGAAAATAGATGATTTTTAATCATAATATCTCAGCTGAAACCTTTGAGATAACAATGCCTGCATTGTGAGAACATCCTCATTTACAGTCTGGCAGATCCGTCTGCAAAAACGCTTCATGTGATTTGACCGTGTCATGCCATGCAGGCAAAAAACAAAAATAAAACTGCTTGTGTGGCAGCATCAGACTAATTCCCGATGAAAAGTGGGTCAGAGAGTCGTTATATGTGCCGTGCTGGTGATTAACTGCCCTGTGATATCGCCCATTTGACGAGCTGGATCTCTGTTTTTTTTTTTTNTTTTTTTTTTTTTGTTTGTTTTTGTTTTGTTTTTTTTCACAGCAGCCTGTAAACTGAGCAGAGCAGCATTACCCTGCGGTGCCAGTAAAAGTCTGTGTGTGTATGTGTGTGAGTATGTTATATGTGTGCATGCATGTTTGGTGCCAGGGCTGTCTCTTCAACACCCTGGGACAGGGCCTGGGGCTTTGTAAACCCCAATGGTTAAGCTTTATGCCCTAATTGCTCCCATATGTTGCAATGTGAGACGTATTCAGCAGAAATGCAAATGTGTAGGACTTTAAAGGGGTTTCACTTGATGGTACAATCTGTTGGGTTTTCAGGAATGTTCTGCCTCCACTGGATGTTAGTTTTGGGGAATAATGTTGCCAACAGTTCTACTAGTTGCTGACTGATTACCATAAAGCATGAATACCCATAAACTGAAGGCTTTTAGAGGAAAAAATCATTTTTAAAGCTGCTGGTTCTTTGCTCTGTTTTGTATGATACAAAGATGGAAGCCGTTTGTCCCTGATTGGCTGATATGCAGGAATGAGCCGTCACATTCTCAAAATGGTTTTAACTCATCATGTACATTCATTTATAGGGACGCCTATCAGGATTTTGCCCCTGATCTGAGTAAATTTCAACCTGAGTTTATGCATACACCCAAAAATTATTTATTAAGGCAGGCAGACATTATATAGACCCCATTTTAACCCCAATTTGACAACCCAAATTAATTATCTGTCTCGGGACAAATTTCAGCCTGATTGGCTATTGTCTCATTGATAAATGTATGACTGAATTTGGGTGGATTCTTACATGTCATGATCAGATTTCCCATAATTCAGCTGAATGTGTGTGTGCATGCCAACATATTTTGGAGATGACCATAGTGAACAAAATAAAAACTTAGAAATTGTTAACAGACAGGTGATAGGGTGTGTGGTGGTGGTGGTGTGTGTGTGTGTGTGTGTGTGTGTGTGTGTGTGTGTGTGTGTGTGTGTGGTGAGACTGTGAGGAGACAGACGTGCACAGCGCAGCAGATGAGGCTTAATGAATAAGCTCAGCGCCACGAGAACGTGTGTGAGATCGGATCAAAACTCACCACTTTACAACTGACTGATCAGCTGAGTGAGTTTTTCTATCAAATGTAATGATCACTAACACGTGAGGCAAATATAATTTAAAAACGAGGCCCAGATTTCAAACTGATGTCATCCAGAATGAAACACATCTTAATTTTTGTGTGACAGTGTGTTTTATGAATTGCTTCCCTGACATGTAAGACAAATGCTAAAAGATAATGGTTAAAGACGTTTATGAATGAGGGAATGTGGTTGCATAATGATATTTTTCCATATCGACACGGTAAATCATGCGATACCACTTATGAATCTTTCCCATTGTGTTTAAACACCTGAACTGAACTGAAGATAAAACATACTGTCATGTATTACCAGACCACTGTAATCTCACTAACAGTCACATATTAAGTCCCTGATGTACATAATAAATTACGGAATAGGATACAGTAACATCATAGTGAATTTTTTTTTTTTTTTTTTTTTTTGAAGGATGCCCTGGAGCAGTGATGCTAAAATGTGATCTTGCCAGTGTAGCATTTCAAACCTGAGCTAACCCATGATCCGGGTTGCTGAGGCAACAGGCGAGCAAGGGGAAAAGGATCCTTGGCAGAGGAGAGAGTGAAAACACAGCCCTTACTTTCACTATTGTGTTTGGCCGCCTCCCACCACCATCTGAATCCCACTATTCATCAGCTCAGCACAATGAAATCGCCTCAGCTTCCTCCCCACGATTACCCCCCATCTCTGCCTATTTTGGACACACACACACACACACACACACACACACACACACACACACCTCTTTACTCTGTTTATTTATGATCATCTTCAATACTAATGATCATCTTCTCTTCCTGACGTCTTCTTTTTATTGAATGATTGCTGTCATGGCAGCCGTGGGGAATGCTGACCTGCACTCACAGCAGTAACAGCATGAAACGATTCATATTTCTGACTCTCTGTTAAAATCATGCTTTTATTCCTGCACTATTGGACAGTGTGTTTACTACACATACGTAAAAGTATGTAAAAGACTTCAGTTTTGCTTCTTTTGGTCAGTTACGTTCAAAATATAATTTACCTAACTCTCATTTCTTCTGTTACATGCAAGTTAGACATTTTGCAAGGGAAAAACATTCCTCACTTTGAGTCTGAACATGAGGTACATACTTTCTTGGAGTTGCTTTCCTCTTTTCCAGAGAGCAACAAGCTTATTTCTAAATTTGTGAACTTTTTTTCTAGCGACTCCATATCTGCTAATTGTATGAAGGAATCTTGGGAAAGAGAAATTAATGTTGTTTTGTCTGATAGAATGATGGGAGATGGCACTTTCCCATATCCATAGTTGCTCAACAAACAGCAGACAGGCTAATTCAGTTTAAAGAGATCCACAGTTTTTACTATTCTAAGGTTATGTAGCATAAATGTTATTCTTCTGTCTCCAATCTCTGATAAATGTGAAGCAAGTGAGAGCACTGTTACATCTATTTTGGGACTCTCCTGTGCTTCATCCATTCTGGACAAGTATTCTTTTCTTTTTTTTTTTTTTTTTTTTTTCTAAAGTCTACAACAGGACTCTCTTGCCAGACAGAGACATGGCAATCTTTGGCTGTTCAGAGGACACTTTGGCTCTCCCCATGTACATATAAACAGCTCTGATGATGGGAATGGCGTGAGCTAAAAAGCTGATTCTCAAAGAATGGAAAGCATCAGCTCCACCTTCTTTTAAAAACTGGCTCCATGAACTCACTTACATCATTCAACTAGAGAAACTTCATTCAAAAAACTCAAAATTTCAGGGCAATGGGAAATAGCTTGGGGTCCTGTCCTGCAATACCTGGATTTAATTTGACTACCTGTATTACAGACATGGACTGTTCTTTTTGGTTTGCAGTTGTTGGCAGTCAGGTATCCTTATAGCATGTTAGCGGGATGAATTGATCTTAATTAACCAATTAATTTTCATTGTCAGTGCCCCCTCCCTTCCTGTAGTGTGTATGGGTGTGTATGTGATAACCAGGGTTTTGATGTATGTGTTTGTATAGTGCATGTAATATGTCTGTATAGAAAACTTGCTAATTAAAAATAATATTCAAAAAATATTCTGACTCTTGAGGAATCTATCAGTTTCAACGTATTGTGTTTCAAATTCATATTATTTTTTTTACATGATGGAAATCCTCGACCCGTATTTGAGCAAAGAAGAAGGCGGGTGCCATGTTTTGTTAAATGAGGTAAAAATCAGTACATCTAAGCTCTTTTTCCTGCAGAACAGAAAGGTTTACCATTGGTTTATTCTCACCAATGAGTGATTTATTGTTGAGCAGTGTAATGTGAAGTGAACCCATTATGGTATTTGGCAAAATGTATAACCTGTGGGTTAATTTAAAGACAGGAGCTATATTTCATTTTCCACGTTGCAAACAAAAGCAGAAACATTTACTGGATTCATCTTTTGTAGCTGATGAATTTACGCTGCTGGGCTTAAAGTCTTGTGGACTTGCGTGGTTGGAGAGGCTGTTTACTGAAAACAAGGAGAGGGATTTTCAGAGATTTTTGTTGAAGAGAACACAAGGGATCAAAAAGAACCTCGTGTGCAGTTTGTCCTAAAGTCTACGGCATTTTCAGCTCCTCATAGCCATAAAAACCTTGCATTTGGTTGTGTACTGTTATATTGTAGGCTCACTTCAAGCAAACAGTGCCGTAGATGTCTTAAAAAGACAGACTGACACGAAGACAGAAAGAGACCTGTGATTTCGGGTGTCTTTGCATGTTTTAAGTAGAGCCCAAGATGAAATAACGTCTCGGGCTTAAAGGACATACCACCCATTTCGCATGTTAGAGACAAATATATTCAATTTATATTAAATATATTCAGTTTTATCCTTTGAGAAATGTTTGTCAGTAACCTTACATGTATGAAAATTGAATACATTAGGCTCAAACATGCAAAATGGATGGTATGGTCCTTTAAGAGTTATTGAGACATACAGTACATACAGCTGTCTGTAGCCCCAAAACATCTCAAATGCTTCCAGTGTTTAGTTGTTCAATAAAATATTGAATTAAGATAAAAGATTTGTCGATTCAAATAAAGATATTCAGTGGCAGTTTAGACGTGTGTGTGTTTGTGTGTAAGTGTGTAGTGGCACTGGTGTGACGTGAAAAAGGTTCAGGATTTTAAAAAAAAACTGGACACAACACTCTGGATTTAATTCCAGCTTGGGGCCTTTGCTGCATATCTTCCACCTCTCTCATATTTTTCTAGAAAACTATCATTTAAGTTAAAATCTAAAGAAGAAACGACAGATGGAAGTTAGCGTTTGATGTGCAGGAAGCATATGTATGTTGGAATGCACAAACGGCTGAGATAGTGTGTCTGTTGTGAAAATACATTCTGAGGTCACAGGACGCAGTAACAAGAGAGGCTTCACAGCTCTGTAACGCTATTCTCACATCAAAAGGAACGGCAGGAAGAATGGGACGCTTTCACCCTTTGGTTGCATGATTACAGCTTCCTCAAAGGGGCTGAAAGTAGTACGAATAAAGTAAACTCTGCCAACTTCCAACAAATGCCAAACTTCCACCTACATCAAACCAATAAGGGGGTTGAGAAGTGGAAGACAAAGCCAGGCTGGGCTGAAGTCTATCTAGGACAGGAAACTAACCCCCACCATCTACCCACTGAAGCATCTGTGCTGTCCCACAGGCTCCCAGGCCACGATAAAACACAATGCTTTTAAAAGTCCATGGAAACTTCAGGGACAACTAACACCATCATACTAACATTTCTTATAAAGCCAATTTAAAGGAACAAGGAACAATATTATTAACTAGAACCATTCATTAGATCACATAACTCCACCGCAGCCGCACAAACAGGTTTAAAGGACCGTACTGGCCATTTTGCATGTTTGAGCCTAATATATTCAACTTTCATACATGTAACGTTACTGACAATCNGCCATTTTGCATGTTTGAGCCTAATATATTCAACTTTCATACATGTAACGTTACTGACAATCATTTTCTGGAGCAGTGAATTAAAAATGTTTTTCCTACCTTCCACACTGCCATTGGTTTCAGTTCATTCTGGTACGTTATTAAAATCAACTTGTCACTGTGAACAAGATGTGTATTCAGGTTTTGTGTTTTTTTTTAAAGTTACGTAACTTTAGCATTTAAAGCACAGAATGATCTGAAAATACTTCCTGTTGTCAGTTATTCACTACAGCACTTGAATACACCACTAGGAAGCATTTTCAGATCGCTCTGCACTTTTTATTGCACTTCAAATGCTAAAATTACGTAACTTCAAAAAAAAAAAAAACCTGAATACACGTCTTCTTGGTGATGATGGATTACCTATCCCAAGAAAGTTTCAAGTATCAACAAGTTGATTTTAATAGCGTACCAGAATGAACTGAAACCAATGGAGGTCTGGAAGGTAGGAAAAACATTTTTAATTCACCGTTCCAGTAGTATGCTTTGGGAAATGATTGTCAGTAATGTTACGTAAATGTAAATTGAATATATTAGGCTCAAACATGCAAAATGGATGGTATGATCCTTTAAAGAAAAAGATATGGCCATAATAAACTTATTATTTTTCTGGATATATCTATTATTTTCAAGTCCAAACAAACAGTAGATTTTTAGTCCACCAGATCTGGATTTCTTTCGCTGACATTAGTCTATTACTTTTGAAGAAACTGCCAAAAACAATGAAACAGCCCAACTTGCAATTTTAAGAAGTTATTTTTAAAATTCCTGGATGTGCATCGAGATCAATTTTACCAAACTTTGTTCAAGCAGCGTATTGAAATGCATAGTTGGACCTATTTTAAAGCATGCAGTAACATGCGTTTGTCACAAGAGAGAATATTTGTGGAACCTGGAAGTCATGCGTGTATTTGATTCACATACCACTTTGTATATAAATATTGTTAAAAAAAAAAAAAAATGCACTGGCTGTGTTTTTCACACAGATTAAATTATGTCACCCACACCAATGCAATGTGATGTCATGTGTTTCAGAGAGAGAGGCTTTATCAAGATTTCACTACACAGGCAACACTTGACCACAAAAATGAGATCGCAAATCCCAGCGGTCAAAATTACTTTTCTTGGAAGGGTGTCTGGGCTCACTCTTAGGGTTCAGGTGAGGAGCAGACATCCAGGAGAGACTCAAAGTAGAACTGTTGCTGTTTTGCGTTGCAAGGAGCCAGTTGAGGTGGTTCGGTCATCTGATTAGGTCGCTTCCTGAACGCCTCCCTTTGGAGGTTTTCCAGGCATGTCTAACTGGGAGGAGACCCTGGGGCAGACCCAGAACATGCTGCAGAGATTTCATATCCCATCTGGCCTGGGAACGCCTCGGAATCTCCCCAAGAAGAGCTGAAGAATGTAGCTGGGGAGAGTGACATCTGGGATACCTTGCTTGGCAAGCTGCCACTGCGACCCGGATAAGCGGAAGAAAATGGATGGATGGATGGATGGATAGTGTTGTTCTTATTGCTGATTTATAAAATATCACCAGCCATTTCTTTTAAGACATGTAGTCTCAGTGTTTCGCCTGCTAACACTTCTGCACGATTGCAGAAGTCACGGTCGTTGTAGCTTCTCAGTAAAATCAGTCTTCTCCTGGGACTATATTTGCTGTCAGAGAAATACATTGTCTTCCACAGAAATCCACATTGATTGGTTAGAATAAAGTTACTTTGCAAAGAAACAATAGACATCTTGTTCGCTGTGATGGATTAATTATCTCAAGCATGTTTCAATTCTCTACAAGTTTATTTTTATCATGTACTAGACGGAACTAAAACCAATATCAGAATGGAAAGTAGAAAAGAAATTCTGAAATTTACTGTTAAAGAAGTATATTTCCAGAAATGGTTGTCAGTAACGTAACGTATATTCAGATTGTATATATTAGGCTCAAACATGTATGATCACTGGTATGATCCTTTAAAGCATAAAACTGCTATAAAAGTATACTACTTATTTTTTGAGTATAAATACAAAATAAATTGCATTGATAATAAAAACAATATCTTTAAAACAATTTTTTTCTACCAATAAGAAAGTCAATGCTCTTAATTATTAATTCAGAAATTTAGAGAGAAGTCCAATTTACATAAAAATGATGGTAATGAATGATTTTTCAATGTTTAGCTTTACTGTGGTTTCAACACATCATTGAAGCTTCTACAGGATCTCCTGGATGTATTTCTGATCAAAAGATACAAAAGCTACTAAAAAACATTTACACACACTGCAGCGATATCCCACAGGTTTATGAGCAAAGTGCCATCGCAGTAATTAATGGTGGCTTGTTTACCTCTTCCTGTTTCCTCAGATTTAAGTCTATAAAAGGTTCAAAACTGGATCTTTTGTGATTCTGATGGCCTTGACAATATCAGGCTGCACCCGTCAGACCCAAACCAGTTATTTCCCTTCGTAACGTGGCACTAAAGTGTTCATCGTAAGTATTAACATGTACAAATGTACAGTGGTGGGAGGTTTCCTATCATTCTCTGCAAAGGGAGCAAACTGTTTGGTTCATATAAACTCTGCTTGGTAGAAACAAATTGGTTAAAAACCACAGGCAATATGTGTTGTCTATTTAATGACCTGACTAACAGGGATCAGTGCTGCAGGAAATATTAAGGCATTCATTTTATGGAGCTAATGGATGAGTTCAGGATGATTTCAGAGATATTTTCTGCACTGGGTGAAACAAAAATGTCCTCCAGGCCAAACACAAGCTATTTTTGATTGCTATGTCCCAAAATGCTTAAAAGCTTTAACAAACTAAGGAACTAATAAGCGATGTATGATTGATCTTGCAGAAAATAACAGGTAGAATCCGGTGATAAAGCGGGTGTTGTGTCAGCTTTGAATGACGTGTTCACAAGTTTAAAAAAAAACTGCAAAATGTTTTCAACAAAAGGATCATATATAGGAACCAAACATGCACCCAATATAAACTCAATATATCCTGACACAATACTTGTGTTACTTACAGTCATTTCCCAAAATATACTATTTCAGCAGTAAATGCATTTTTTTCCCCTACCTTCTGCCGTTGGTAAAGACTTGAAACATGCTTGAGATACATAATCCACCACAGTGAATACCATGTCTATTTGGGTTTTTTTGTAAAAGTAACTTTATTTAACTGATCCAAAACAGATCTGCATGAAAGATGATGCATCTCTCCGCCAGGAAATATAGCCCCAGAAGAAGACGGCTTTTACCGAGAAATTAAAATGGCCATGCCTTCTACAATCAGCATAAATGTTAACAGGTGAAATGTTGAATTTTAAAGGACCATACCATCCATTTTGCATGTTTGAGCCTAATATATTCAATTTTCATACACCTAAGGTTACTGACAACCATTTCCCAAATGATAAAACCACATTTCAGCTTTCCTGATATTTTGCAAAATCTCTTAATTTTTCAAACTCAAATATTCAGGTGATACACCAAATCACTCTATTCTCTCATTTTCTATCCTTCATTTTTGTTGAATTTCCTTTGTCAGTACTGGAAAACTAATCCAGGACATTTCAAGGAACACGTGGGAATCTCTCATATGTCATATTCAACAGCCTCAAAGCTAGTCTAAACAGTTTACTTCTCTTCCTACGATAATCAAAACTCAGAAAACCATTAACTTAATATTGTCAACATTACCATGCGCATTAACGTCATTAGTACGCCTGTAAAACTCTGCGAACTAAACACTTCTCGAAACAGCTACAAATGTGTTTTTTCCTTTCATCTCTCTCACCAAATTCCCCAGCTAACATGAACTGTGACACACTTCTGGCCCCTCTGATAAAAAGCCTCACACACACACACACACACACACACACACACGCACACGCTGATGCTCCTGACAAAAGCGCACTATCCCACACAGAAGGCCAACTATTCTCCTCTTCAGCCCGGTTCAGCTGGGAGCAGAGCTGTAATTTAACAGAAACAGAAGTAACGTGTGCATCTGAAGGCCGGGGGGGGGGGCTGTCATGTCATGTGATCTACAACTGTGGTCACGTTTAAGAGTGAAAACAGCAGTGATTACGCTTCACAAACCGGCAAAGTTTTGACATTTCTCATTTTGGATTATAGTTTTAGCAGCTGTGTATAGTCCAAGTCATACAGAATGTCAACTTCCATGTGTAAACTTTTTACCAGACATACTCCAACTTCATTACAATTAAATTGCATTGTACCTAATTTGATATTCATAGGCTATAAAGCATTATCACCCATTTATTGAGAATAAATGGGTGATAATGCGTTGACTCAGTCATACATACAGTATTTCCCTAAAAAGGCCTTATGAGGGCATCATCATGCTTCAAATTCAAAAAATGTTATTTCCCTTTCTGTTTTCATTTACTTCACATTAACAAAAGGTATCTGGCTGTGAACAATGTATTTATTATTTAAAAAGTAAGCGCACAATGAAAATGTTCCACCCTTGCCATAAACTAACGTCTATTTACACAACTCAAAGAAAATGAAACGAAACGCTGCAAAGTTAGAAAGCCAAATGAATGATGAAACATAATGGTTTATTATTCTCTTAATAAATGAATGAAAAGTATGTGGCAGCCATCCAAACCGCTGAGAGAAACCAAGCACAAGCTTTAGCATAGCAGAAGGTCGTTTTAAAGAAAAAGCTTTAATAATTATGATAAAAAACAGCTTAAAATCTTGATTTGATTCTCACTGATGAAGCTGATGATGTAACGTTTTTAAGACCATATTCAGCCCTTTTGTCTCCATTTAATAGTTGACAGGAATTATGAAAATATGTTAAAAACAGAAAAACGTCCCCAGCCAGAATTAAAACAACATTTTCAATAATAATTTTTGCAGTAGAAGCCTTAAAGGGAAGCTACTTTTTAATGCTTGTTCCTGATACGTGAAACAAAGATCAGACCTTGAACTGAGAAGTGTTTTCTTTTAACTTATCTTGCCATCTTCCATATTTACTGTATCTGCACAAATCTCCCTCATGAGACTTTGTTTTCTAACTCCACTCCAGAAACTCACATCACGGCTACTTCCTCCTGTAAAGCGTGTGAATGTAATCTTATGCATCTGTCTTCAGTGGGTCATTAAACACAAAAAAAAAAAAGAAAAAAAAAAGACCCAAACCACTTCCTGCGATGAGTTAAGATGAATAAAATGAAGAAACTCTCTTTTTCTTTCCCACAGGGTCAGGGTGGAGGAAGTGACTTACTGTCTTTGGGGACAGCGGGGCTGGACGGTCCACCCGCTGAGGTCCTTCCCACTGGGCTGGAATGCTTGGGCCCCCGGCCAGGGATTTTCAGCCCGCTGGACTTGAGCATGTTCATTCTACGGTAGCAGGGAGAGGGCCGGGACCTGAGAGCTCCTCCCTGGGTGCTGAAGGCTTGTGGATCAGGAGCTAGATGAGGGAGTGGCTGGTCTGTCTCTCCATGTTTAGCTGCCGGCATGAGAAAGAAGATATATGTCAGCCATCAGAGGAGCAAGGGATCAATAAAGCTATGGTGTGGGAGAGGTGATCCTGAAGGATGCGTGCAAAAAAAACCCAAAAACACATGGAGAGGAGGAGCATTCATTCAATAAAATAGCCTCTGTATGTGTTTTTTTTACCACCAAAACAGTCCAGAATAAGATGACTGCAATGGAATAACTGATGATTGCTTTTCAGGATGATAACTGGGATGAGAACATTTGTAGCTGTAGGGATATCAGGACAGTGCAAATGTATTTTTACAACTTTTCCAAACATTCTGTTACATTCAAGTACCAAACTTGGCATGATCTGAAAATGAAAACATATTTCTTCATGTTTTCCAGTCAAAAGTTCTGTCTTAAAGGGTAGAAAGTGATTCTGCTCTTTGCTCTATTTGTGGCTACTAATTGTATAATGATAAAAACAGAAGATCATATTTGTATTTGATTACACTCTATGGTGTTTTAAGTACCACATTATGCTATACTCACCTGACAGAAACCAACACAAACATAGCTACAAATACATCCCATCCCATGTTGGTTGTGCATTATATCGACAAGAAACAGACAGAACTGAACGAGATGTAGATTACTTCCCATTTTGTAATAGTACTACTGCCACTGTGCCCCTGAGCAAGGCAGAGGCCCTCAGGTACTTGCCACGGAGCTTCTCATTAATTATTAGCACCGAGAAATTGTGGTGACAAAAAGACAGCTCATACAAATTTTGCCTAAAGGCTTATATTTCTATGCTCGTAAACATGCCAATATTTGTCAGTTTTAGTGTAAATAAAGTTTTTGTTTTTTTTTTTGTTTTTTTTTTAATTTTATGAACCAGGTAACACCTGATATATCTCCTGAAATGTTTTCAGGTTTCACTGTTATTACTGAATTATTGCAAGCATTGATGTGCTATGATTACATGTCAGAACGCATTAATTATTATTAATTAGCCCCAATACATCATATATTCTTTCCGGTCAACTTCCCCACTTAGAGTAATAATAAGATTATGAACCAATGTAGGCCGATGCTGAAGTGGAGCATGGCCTACAAATCATGCCCCAAAGGCCATTAGGATGATATATGGTGTTATAGCCTACAATAAACAACACACATCTGGCTGGGTTTGGGGAATTAGACTGAGTATAAGGGAAGAATCCAAGCAAACCCTAAACAAAGCCAGTTAGTCATATTATTCACAAAGACTTAAGCAATGAAAAAAAAAAGGATTTCTATTTTGATTTCTGTCAATCCAGTTGATTTCTGTCATCCTTTCTGTCAAATGATAGAAAGGATGGAAATCAGAAATAAGGCCCTTCAATGTTAGCTGCTAGGATTTTATATATATATATATATATATATATAGCCTATACAATTTCGTCAAATAGGCCTGTATTGATTTTTTTTAATCGACACAAGATTTGGCTGTAAACAGGATAAAAAGGGGGTTTGTGTGATAATGCGCACCTCAACAAAATGACACAACGCCAGTTTGATCCATTGTTGTAGCTACTGCGGCAACGTGCTCCAGTCTGCCCTTCACTTCCACCCTCAGTTCCTCCCAGAAAAACCGGTGCAAAAGTACCTTCCAACGGGAAAATACTCACCTTCCTGTGTTAAATATCCGCGTCGGAGGGCTGTCCGAGAACCGGCCAACTTTCGCTTTTCTTCCCTGGGAAGGGGGATTAGTGGTTGCCACTCCCTGGGATGCAAATATGGATGCTGAGGAGAAAGTGAACGGGTGTCAGCGTGGATGATGCCAACAACAGCAACAGCAGACCGGCGCTGGTGTTAGCAGTTAGCCTGCCGGTTCACTTTCAGGATGATAAAGCCTATCAAAGCCAGACATAAGAGACCACAAATCTCTGTTTTAACAGCCGGATTCTGTCATGCAGACCCCGGTGTTTTCCGAAAGCAACGCAGCATCAGCAACGCTTAAAAACTAACTTTACTCTTTTCGTCTAATCCTGAAAATACTGCGCTAATAACGCTGGTGTGAACCCGGGGATAGTCCAGTTCTTTCGGCCTGTTTTCTCTCTCTTGTCGGTGTGGCTTTTCGGGTTAGCACAGCCTCCCGTGTGACTCAACCCACCGGCCAGACTAAACAAAGGAGCTGAGGAAGCAGAGCCTCCTGGGGGAAAGATGACAGTACACTACAGTCTAGCTCATCGACCTGACGATCTCCGTTTAAAAAGTTGGTGATTTAACGGACCCTTATGTATCGTCCGAAATTCATGACTCATAAAACATGACACAATCACTTCATAATTACTAGATCGTAGTCATCCACTCGGCTTACATATTATCCACAAAGAGTCCCTCTTTCTCCAAATACGTCAAATTTAAGGCACGGTTCCCACAGTTTACGAACCGCCTTCAATAGTGCGTTTTCCGTTAGAAACCTGACGTAGCAATTATTAAACTTGAAATACACACAAATAAATCATTCCTTTGTGGGTCATTCCAATGCCGAACACAAAAGCTGGTTCTACTGTTTCGCAAACAGATCGCAATTAATGTTCTAAAGCAGGGTTACATTTGCGAATAAGCATCAAAACCGATAATTGATATAATTCTGACAGCAGTTTGGTGTCGGGTTCTTGCTGTATGAGATTGAGGCAGTAACACTGACTAGCTGAACGTTCAGGCAGATAAAAGATATCTGAAAGACACAGATGCGGGTTTTGACGTTGTCTATATCTACTAAAAGTTTACATCATTAACAAACCATTAGCAATATGTAAAACCCAAATATTAGCATTGCCAAATCATTCTTAGATATTGTGGGCGGAGTCAATTTCATCATCATACATGTTTCGGCAGTTTCCGGCCAAATTTCAAAGCGCCTATTGGTCAGCGGACGAGAATGTTGATTTTTATAGCACTGTGATTGGTCAGCTGCTCTAATATTGGGAGCGGCCAGTTTGACAGCTTTACCGCGAAAATAAGGGATCTTTTCTTAAAGGGCAAACCCGCTATTTTGCATATTTGAGCCCAATACAACCCGCGTACATATTGTGTTACTGACAACCAGTTCCCAAATATGTTAGTTTAGCACTGAATTTTAGTAATTTATATATATATATATATATATATATATGTGTGTGTGTGTGTGTGTGTATAAATTTTATAAATTTATACAAGTTCCACAGGTTTCAGTTCATTTCAGTAAAATACTAAAATCAATGAAATACGCTTGAGGTAGTCCATCATAGCAAATATGACAGCTTTTAAATTTTTTGTCAAAATAACTTTATTTCACCAGTCCAGCACAGAGCTGCACTGAACAAAAACATGTATCAGGAAGCATAGTCCCAGGAGAAGACTTCAAGGACCATACCAGCAATTTTGCATGTTTAAGCCCAATAAATACTACCTGCATACATGTTATGTTACTAACAATAATTTTCTAGAACATAAAACTGTTATTCCTGTTATTTTGCCAAATCCCCTAATATTTCAAAATCAAATGTTCAAGTGATACAGCCATTTTAGAATCCAATGTTTTGCCTGCTAAAACATATGTTGGAGGAACAAGGGAAGGAAGTGTTCTCCTGGGGCTATATTTCCTGGCGGAGACATACATTATCTTCTGTGCAGCTCTGTGTTGGATCGGTTAAATAAGTTACTTTAACAAAAAAAAAAAAAAAAAAAANAAAAAAAAAAAAAAAAAAACACTTAACAGATATAGTGTTCGCTGTGATGATTACTTACCTCAAACATGTTTCAAGTCACTACAAGTTGATTATAATAATGTCTGGAATGACCTGAAACCAATGGCAATCAGGAGGTAGGAAAAAATTTCTAAAATGTATGTTTGGGGAAATGGTTGTCAGTAACAAACATGCAACCTGGTTGTATATATTGGGCTCAAACCTGCATTATCACCGGTATGTTCCTTTAAAATGCTCTGCTGAGCTGTATAGACCTGTTCAGCTGGATGTTGCTTTGTGGAGATTTTTTTTTTTTTTTTNTTTTTTTTTTTTTTTTCAAATAGTATTATCACTTTATTTACTTTGTCACCAATAGCAATTTGTAATCAGCCACTGTGTGATGAATGACAAGGCACTGTAGTACTTTTTGGTAGAATTTATAGTGCTTGTATTTATTCTCTTGTAGCAACGAGATCCACATCTTTCTCTATGTGCATTTGATTGCCCTTTAAATTGGGGCCTTTCAGAGGTCAGACTCTTGTGGTCTTCATCTACACAGCACAAAACAAACGCTTAGCAGGCTGGTCACGCCCATAAAACCCATTTAGTCGTGGAAGGAGCCAAGAGGCGGGTTCATAGAGCCCTTCAGTGTTACGTACCAGAGCCACCTCCTCTCGTGACAAGATAACATACACCACAAATCCAGGAGGAATTGTGAGGCACATCACAAGGAAAATTGAGAATAGCTGCAATCCTGATTTTTTTTTTTTTTTTTTTTAACACAATAGACCAGTTGACAAATTAAAGGAAAAGGAACAGGTTTGTAGGAGGGTTATACTCTGAGAGTGATCAGAGAGGTTTTTTTCTGATTGCTCATGAGGTCTTCTGTTGTAGGATCTCATTAATTTCTCATTTGTGTCCTTGAGGTTTGTTCTCCAGCATCTGCCACCATTTCTATTATCAACTATTAATTACAAAAAAAAGCACTTGTTGCTTCAACAGTGCTGCAATTTTATGCAGATATGAATTTGAAGCAGATTTTCTACCATGCAGTAGTTACTTTCTTACAAGTCAAGTTTATTTTGTATAGCCCATCACATATAGGCATAGGCATTATAGGCCTGCACATTAACAATCCTGACCCAGCCCAAACTCTATGTGAAGACGAGGAAAAATTCCTTTAAATAAAAACCTTATCATATAAAGAAAAAAAACTGGAAGAAACCTTGAGAGAGCAATGCAAAGAAAGATTCCCTCTCCTTGAATGGCCAGGCGAGTAACAGGAGCCATAGGTGAGGAAGCAGACAAATTACAAAGACATAGAAACAATGAAACAGCAAAGTAAGATATAAAGCAGCAGACAAGAAGAAAAACATGTAAATATCAAACTATGTAATATAAGAAACAGAATAAAATAGCACACAACAAAAAAGGAGTAAGAGAGAGAGAGAAGAGAGAGAGAGAGAGAAAGAGAGAGAGAGAGAGAGAAGCAAAGAAAAGGAAAACCAAGAAAACATGTAAATATTAACAGAATGAAATGGCACACAATTAAAGAACATAAATAAAAATATAAAAGAAAATAAGAAACAGTGCAACTAGATAACTAACATTTCTCTCTGCAGTCATAAAACTGCTGGATTAATAGGAAACACCAATTCCTGTTCTAAGTCCCAAAATCTTCCGAAGCTACATTTGTCTGTGAATCGTATTCTTTCAAGCAGAGGGCAGACACAGTACATAACAGGGGGCGGATCTAGGGTCAGTGGAGATCAGGACTTAGCCCTGATCTCCACTGGAAAATCCAGGCAGGTAGCTTTAGCTATCTACCAAAGCTAATAGCTTGGTTGATAGCTAAAGCTATTTTATATCTACCAAAGAAATCTAAATATAAATTTTGATACATCTGTTTAAGAAATGGAATGGAATCATGTTATATCTTTTAACAAGTAATATTATTGACTGTGAAGTTAAAAATCTTTTTAAACGAAAACCTTTACAATGATCTAAACAGCAGAGCTATAGGGTGCTTTATGTCTGTTCCGTCCACCAATTCGTTCCGACCAATTTGTTCACAACAATATGGTTCCACCTTGGTGATGAATTTGGGTAAATTACAAAAATGCTACAGAAAATTTAAAACACAGTATTAAACAAAGATTCAGGGCTTTGTGGAAAACATACACGGCTTAAGCCCCATAAGCCCACCCCTAGCACTGCCCCTGGTATGTAATTGATTAAACAGTTCTATATCTACTTCATATCTACATGAGCTAAGCTACATGTGGCTAACCCAAGTGCAGCATGTTGCCTTGACATGACTACTGACAGCCAAAGTGGATCAGAGCCATCACCTGTGCATTCATGCCATGATTAGCTGTGTAGTTCCATCTGTTGACCACTAGGTGTCTAATATGCATGATTAGATGTCTGTTACAGTTTATATGCAGTAACAATAAAAAGGGGTCAACTATTTTAATTATCACTGATTGGGGTTTTTAGCCTGCAGCACACAATTAATGATGTGTAGAAGTAATTTAAATTAACCATGGAATTAGATTTTTGATTCAATAAAAAGTAATTTTTTTAAAAATTATTTTTGAGAACTACTGGTATTCTGCCCTTTCTCATGCAATGTTACCTATTACTCTAAGTGTGAGGCTACATAAGGTCAGCTGTAATGAGTGCGAAGATTATTGTCACAATTGCACCTTTAAAATAATGGAACAGTCAGTCCAGAAAAGCTTTAGAGGATCTACATGCAGAAGCTCATCCTGCAGCCAAATAATGCAGCCCTCCATCAGCCAACTTATTTTAGATTAAGCAAAACAGCAAAATGGTGAAATTCCATGACTGCTATGTACCATATCTCTCTCTCTCTATAAAAATTGTTTCTATGAACTTAATCGGAGCTTCACAGCAGAATCTTTGCTTTGGAATAGAGGAGCACCTGAAGCTGATGTGAACGATCTGAGGTGGATTTATGGTGGTGTGCAGCTTTCAGTTTCACCTGAACCTGAAACTCTGTGGACATCATACATGAGTGTAAAGCTGTATTACAGAGAGCTGGTAGCTGATCATGTGACCTGAGGAAACCTGGTGTCTCTTGCATATGTGCTAGATAAGACAAGCTGTGTCCTGTTTGATGTATTGACTTAATATTTTTAAGAAGCAGTTCCACTTCTGAACGCTAGGTGTCACAATCTCTTTATTAAAGCTTACACATTGCCCTCAAATATTGGCAACCTTGGTAAATAAAAGCAAAATGGGCGGTGAAAAAAAAAAGTCTTTATCATTTATCCTCTTGATCTTCCATTCAAGATATTAATAAAAAATATAACCTTTGATTAAAGTAAAATAATTGAAAGGAAACCCAAAACTCAACTAACGCTTGGAGATTCTTTGGCCAATTGAACCATCATCCTCACGGTAGCGAGCATGGAGTCAATTTACACACATGTCCTCTTCTGGCTGATTGAAAAATATGCTTATTTCATGATAACAATTTTTTCCTTTCAAATATTTTACTTTAATAATTAAAGGTTACAATTTTGTTCATATTTTGAATGAAACATCAAGAAGATAAACATAAAGATTTTTTTTCACAGCCCATTTTTCTTTTATTTACCAAGGGTGCCAATATTAAGGGTGCCAATAAGATACATTGCATTTTATTTTCCTATGGCAGAAATCAAGAAAACTTCTGCTTCCAAGACACCAAAAAAAAAAAAAAAAAAAAAAGTTTAAATTTTTTTAAATTCAGTGATGATATGTGACTGTGCTCATCTCAGCGATCACAGAAGGACATTAATGTGTTATTTTTGTAGTGGGTTTACAGGAGGATGTGCTGTTGGAAATCACTGAAAATACCCAGTCTTCCACATCAAAATATCTGTTACATATATGATGCACTGGGGAAAACCTACTTCTTCTTTTTTTTTCTTTTTTTTAAAATCTTCCAGCACGATATTTAAAACTCGCCCATTAAGGTAGGTTTTTTTTTTTCATTTAGGCCAATATACTATGATAACATATTCTGTTTTCCATCTCTATAAAGTGTTTGGATGCCGCTAATTTTCATCATGACTCCCAACAGGTTCAGCCCCTATGAACAAATATGTCACCTTGTCATTGTGAATGATCACTAAAGACAAATCAGATTTTTAACCAGATTTTTTTCAGATGTGCTGCTTAATTGTTTTGTGATTCTGCTGCTGTGATAGTCCAGTTCTGCAGCAGGTTTGAACTTACATGATCCTGTCCTAAGGAGATGCTGGTGCAACAACAGATGGGACGATGAGGGATTAATCTTATCCAGGAGGTGGAACCCCATTGGATTTGTTCCTTCCACATGCTCCAGCATCTGTTTGAGCTATGGGAACTAAAGGGGGCAGTCCCTTATTAAATGCAAACTGATTTCCCACTCCCTCCTATACAACAATATAGTTGAGTGCCACCGTGGACTGTGAGGAGAAGAGGCTTTCTGGCTCCCTTGTGATACCACTATTAAAAATGACTTAAAACTCAGTCAAGGAGGGAATTTGTCCTATCAGGACTGTATGGAGCCACAGGAGAGACTCAGGAGAGGCTGTTAAGTATAGAGCACATTTCTGATAGCGATGCTGGATGAAGATTTAAAGATCTTGGCTTCTTCACTAATTTAGCTTGTTCAGCCATCACACACAACCAAAACTGCTGACATCAGAGTGCAAATTAACATAAAACATTATTATATTATTATATTAACATCATTGATAGGAACTCAGGAGATTCCCCCTTTTTCCTTGTTTGACGTTTCATAAAGCGGCGGCGCTAGGGGTGGGCTTATGGGGCTTTAGCCCCAGATTTTTCCATAAAGCCCTGATTCTTTTTTGTAATAGTGTGTTTTGAATTTTCTGTAGCATTTTTGCAGTTACCCAAATTCATCGCCAAGTGGAACCACGGTGTTGTGAATGGATATTGATTGGACCGAACTGGTGGATGGAACGGACATAACACACCATTATAGCTCCACTATTTAGATCATTGTAAAAGTTTTCGTTTTAAAAGATTTTAAACTTCATATAACTTTTTAAAAGATGTAACATCATTTGTTCATTTGTTACATTTCTTAAGCATTTCTCAAAATTTATATTTAGCTTTAGTAGATATAAAATGGCTTCGAACTGGGCTAAGATTTGGGCTAAGCCCTGGATCTCCACTAATCCTCGTTCTGCCCCTGGTTTCATACTGTGTGTATGTACACTAGTGGGTAAGATTGGCCTCTATGGAGTTGTCCAGTCAGTCAGTGTCATGTAATGTAGGGCTACCGATTAATTTCATGTTCAATATCTGTCTTGTTCTGCACTTGTAGCATTTCTTATAATCCTGTTTTTTTTTTGTTTTTTTTTTTTTTNTTTTTTTTTTTTTGGAGGGATATCATGAGCATTGAGGCTTGGTATATTTTCTCTCATTATTGTTATAATAATAATAATAATAATAATAATATTATTATTATTATTATTATTTTAATTTATTATTTTTTGTGTCTTGTTGAAAATCGATAAAGATATTTAAAAAAAAAAGAAAAAGAAAAAAGATAAACATGTCACCAAGTCCACAATATTCACACAAATCTGGTGACATTTCTCAATGACCTCTGTGCATTATGAAGCACATTCATGTTCCTCCACCTGCACCATTTAACTGAGTTTTAATGAAGACAACAAAATTATTTAGGTCATACAGTGACTTCAGACAAATGTATAACCTCACTCACTGAATAATTAAAAATGTTTCCAGTCTTGGATAAACATTTTCTGATGAATATACCTAAATGCTACTTGGTTATTCAGTGAGTTATTTGCTGCTATATTTTCTGTTACCACTAGATGGTGCTATAAGACCTTAAAAGATCCATGTGAGCCTCGTTGCAGTCTCAGCTTGTGTCACAAACTGTAGGTGAAATCAGGTGAGAGCTGTGTGTTGGGTTATTTCCCCCCTCTCCATGTAGACACATTTGTATTATCTGTAAGTTTAAAATGAGACAAATATACCAGCTTAGAGTGAAATGTTTCAGTCCAAACTGTATTTAATAAACAAATAAAGAAATAAGGGCCTAAAGAATTCAAGCAGCTCAGCCAAAACAAAGACATGAGGGATATGCTTACGNAAAGAAATAAGGGCCTAAAGAATTCAAGCAGCTCAGCCAAAACAAAGACATGAGGGATATGCTTACGTAATAAAAAAAAAATCTGAAATTTATTACTAAAGTAGTATACTTTGGGGAAATAGTTGTCAGTAACGTAACATGTATAAGGAGTGTATATGTTGGGCTCAAATATATACAATTGCCAGTATGGTCCTTTAACAAAGTTCAAACCCAGTTGCTGCATATAACGTTGCATTTCATACAAAAGCAAAACTAGTCACTTTTTTTTGTTAAAAAAAGCAAAAAACAAAAAACAGGGTGCTGATAACATTCTCCTAAAAAAAATTACCTGACATTTTAGAAGTGACTCCAGACGCTGAAAGCACCCTATACAACAGAAACAACTGGTTTTAAAAGACATCTGGGGCTTTTAGGTGAACCTTCACAGACCATTTAAAAGACAGTTATCCCACGCCAAACTCTCTTTACAGGATCACCAATGCAGCAGAACAGGGGAATGAAAGAAAGTGGAGCATTGCTTTAAGACTGTGAGAAAGAGAAGATGAGTGAATGAGGCTAAAGGTAATGAAGCAGAACAACCATCTACATTTATTCTTACTCCGTAAAAGTTCATTTTAATACTCGTAGACTGAAACTGACACTAAATTCCTTTCTTTTTAGGGTTTTATTTCCTTTTGTCTCTATTCCTGAGACAGGCATTTGTATGAAGATGCCCAGCAAATGCCATCATGTCTGAGCTGTGCACCCACTCAGTCCGTGTTTAAGTTCAGTCTGACTCAGTCCAAGTTTATTTTGACCTGCTGAATGTTGGCTGGAAAGGAAGAGGTTATGAGTTCCTATCATAACATCATGTGAAACCTCAGCTATGTTTTCTATGTTTTCTACTTGTATTTTATGACACGTAACACAATAATTAAACTAATAATACTAATAATAAACTAATAATACTAATACTAATACTAATAATTAAACTAATAACAATAATAAAAAAAATAAAAAAACAGGAGAAACCAAGGCACTCGTCAAAAAAAGGTTAAAATGCCTTTATTAAATTGGCAGGTTCAGATTTGTTCATGCCCTTTACCAAAGAGCACTGTCTTTTTGTACTATTACTAGTTTCAACAAAAAAACAAACAAACTTGAAGCTAGTTCATTAGGTCATTGTTTTGCCTTGACAGTAATAAAGTTTGCCTCACCCTTTCTCTTGCCCGCTCATAATTAAAGAAAAGCTTCAAGTCATTTGCCACATCATGATAAATACAAAACCAAATGGTGTAAAACTGCCTGAACACTTATTTTCTTAATTTTTGCATCTAAATAAATACACAATACAAACATAGATTCAGATGTTGTATTGCCAAAGTACCTTAACGGACAGTGTAACAACTGGAGATACTGCATAAGATGCATATTGTACTTTTACAGACTCTTATCTCTTATTGTTTTAATTACTCTTAATTTCTTCTTACTAGTTAGTGTTCTATTCTTATCTATTGATTTGGTGTAACATCTTCAATTTTTCTTAAAACTGCTTTTGTTTACACTTATTTTGTTTTTGCATTATCTTCTGAATTTGTCAGTCATTTGCAAAGCACTTTGATCGACTTGTATGAAAGGTGCCATATAAATAAAGTTTGATTTGATCTTGATTTGATATTTCCTTAATCTGAGTGCTTGTTCCGATCGACATGCAGCTCTGACAGCTGCTGTCTAATGCTTGATGAAAGGTTCCACAGTCTATTCAGAGTCTACTCCACTTGGTTATAGATTATGAATCAATGACATAGCAGCACTGAGGTCTTCACAGTTATTCGCCAGAAACAAACTATTGAAGATGTATGGATACTGCTCTTTATGAACCAATGGGAGGCCTAATATTCAATGAAATACCACATTGCATGGTAAAAGAGCGCTTGATGGCTACACACCCATCAAATGTTTTTACTTTATGGATTTTTAAAATAATAAAAAAAAGAGTCATTTTAAAGGCATACCCTGAGATTTTAAATAGGGGATGATACACAAGATGATTAAAAAATCCTCACTGTTTTGTTTTGTACCACATTTGCTTACTTAAACAATTCTGATATTTTGAACGTTCCCTGAAGGCAGCATAATGTTGCTTTGAATTAGCTAACTCAGTCACTGTTGTTGTAATTTTCCGCTCGGTTTATGAAAGACAGAATGCACCAAGATAAAGTGGGTGATGAAATAAAATATAATAATGAGTTATGATGAATTCAAGGTCCTGTTTCATTCAGATTTACCATCTGTCCACACATGAACTGGTCCACCAGGAAAACTTCTATTACTCCAAAAGGCCAATATGCTCACAGGTATCACTTTTTGTGTATTGATTATGTGTTCTGGTTTATAACCGCAATCAATGCAGCGCATCAGCGTATGGATCCTGCAGTTATATCCACAATAGTGGAGTGTGTCGGCCAGATTTGAGTGTTTGTAGGGATGGAGCCATGTAGGCTGGTCTGCATATGGGACATCAAAGAGAAAAGTTAAAATTAAGGATGGAGATTACCTGTAAAATGACTATTATATATTTTTCTTCATGATCATCCAAAGTGTCAGAACATGAAGAACATGCTGAAAAGTGTACTCTGGATCAATATACTGTATATCAATAAATTACTTTCTAATTTCTTTTTAAATAAATCTTGTTTGTAATGATCTCAACATTTCTACAATACCTGTTGTATGTATCTGCTGCATACAGTGCTGCTCTAAAATTAATCTGCTGGCTTTTCCACAAACTGGAACTGGAACCTCAAAGCCGAACCCGTCCCAGAGATGCCACGTGGGAATAAATGCTGCTACCTGTTCCAGCTACATGATAAGAAGAAGCCTTTTGGTTGATCCGCAAAATGTCTTCAAGCTATTTTTCCACTTCAACCTTATTTGGTTTTACACATACATCTGTTATATTTGGAAAGACAACAAATTAAGGAAGCTGTGTATTCAGCCAAAGGTGCATCAAATTGTGCAAAATTCTGTGATTTTCAGAAGCTGAGATTTAGCGTAGGACACAATGGGGCAGATTCTAAACAATGGCTCTATGGGTGCAGTGTTGACCTAAATGGACCGTGATAATTGAAGCTCATTCATAAAACTTCTCCTAGGATAATCAGCACACCACTGTCACCTGAAGGCAGCATTGCTGAGAAGTGTCACAGGTAAAAGCCAATGAAGATCAGCATGTTAATGAGCTGCTGCATATTTACCAGCCACCATTTATCCTGATTCATCTGGTTTTAAAGAGGAAAACCGGCAAAGCAAACAAAGATTTTGCTTTAGAGATCCTCATCTTAAAAGACTGACAGTAAAATAACAGGTAAATGTGCATATTAACCTCTTTAGTGTGGAATCGCACTGTGGGGGGTGGGGNGGGGTGGGGGGGCGCCTCTTTCAAGGCAAACCGCTAAAATATGTCACTAACAGGCGTTTATGAATGAGGGACCATGGTGCGCCATGACATGTGCGCATAACGATGCAGTAAATCATTGTTTATGAATCTGGACCAAAGTGTTTCCCTGATGCATCTGGAAGGAGAAATTACAGAATGAAAACAAGAACTATGAATGAAAACATGAAACCTTGAACCGCCAATCACATCAACATGCATGCTAAGCTGCTAATGGAGCTAAAACAACAAAACCTCATATACCCACACTTTAAAAATATGACCTGCCAAATTCATCCATCCATCCATCATTACATCCATCCATCCATCCATCCATCCATCCAGTAGTGTAACTCCACTGTTTGCTATTCAGCTTGTTACCGTCCTGCTTCTTATTCAGTTATTTGCTATGCAGGATCCAATCTGCATAACCTTCTGCTCGGTTGATATTGTTACTGTTGCATTGTTTGCCGTTCAGTCTCTAATACAGTATACACCCCATGATGATCAAAGTGTGGCTCTTTGTTTGTTTTTTTTGTTTTTTGTTTTTTTTTTGTGCATCTCTGCATCCTATCGGCTGTACATCCTGTACTGTAGTATATTGCGTCTATCACGTTGTCACTGTAAACGTTTCCTGTCACATCATTTTAGTTTAATGAGACACGACTCTGTCATAATTCCAAACGAGCTTATCAGAAATGACAAATACACAATCCTGCACTTATTCTAAGCTGAAGAGCTCATTGCCTCAAATATGACCGGACAGGCTGACATATCCTACTCATGATAAAGAGGATGGGATATGATCAAAACTAGATTTGATTGATCCCTGACAATGGTAGCTTTACGTATTAGACATGAGTCGTGTTTGTGCTCAGCCATCACACTTTGAGGATCCATGTTTTTCTGAAACATACATAAAAGTAGTGCATGGAGTAGAATGAAAACAAGCTCTCTGGTAATCTGAAATCACATTTTAGTTTGTATATGATTCTTAAGAAGATCAAGATATTGCAGGAAGAAATTAAACACAAATCTGTAAGATACTGCAGCGGAGAATGAGTAATGAGGAAATGTTACGGTGGAGTGTCCAAGACTATAAAACGTCTGGAACGCAGTATTTGTTTGGAGTGATTATTCCTTTGAAGATCAAGAAATTTCTTTCCTGAATATTTATCTAAATCTGTGCACGCTTCTGCTTGAGCAATCTTTCGAAAAAAATCTACTTCTTTTCCTGTTTTTACTTTGGATTCACAGTAAACATTTTAGCTCTCAGTTTCAGTTTTACAAAAGTGTTGATATGAGCCCGAGAGAAACATCTCAAAATGTGCAAGAACTGTGCCAAGATGTCTAAACCACTGAATTTCTGCAGGGGAATTTTTTTTTTTTTTTTTACGATATCCACTAAATATGCATGATTTGTCTTATAAAATTACTTAGAAACATTCAGGAAAAAGTAACTTTTTCTCCCTCTTTGACTTGAATGAAATTCAACTGAAGCTTTAGTTATTTTCAGGGGTAAAAGATTGCAATATCCTCTCACTCTTGGCTGTGTTTAACACACTCTGTGAATATGATTCATTTACGGACGTAGATAAATAGCCATTTTGGGTTTTGCATAAATTGCCTTTTAACCTCAGGCATGTTTTAAAAGTTGAAAACAGGCATCGCATCGGTGAATTCACCAAGACGTCCACGACTTTGCTTTTAATTGATCCCATTGTTCCTTGCTCTTTTGTAAGGAAAGATGTGAATATCAAACAAGGGTGAGTTTTGCACATGCACGCCCATCTGCACCCAGTAGGTCAGAAAGATGAGACGTCAGGAAGTGGAGTCTTCACTGTCACCCGCCTGAAAGCAAAAAAACTCCTAAACACGTTAATAATGGATGAGATTAGACCAGCTGGAGAAAGCTGCCAGCCCTCCAGAACTGAACTACTAATCTATCTAGCTATCACACTTCCTAACACCCCCCACCCCCGCTTTACTTTACCCACTTTCTATTTATTCTTCGCACTGCTGTCTCTTCTCCCTTCTGCTCCTTCCCAAGATGAACAGTCCCCGCGGTGCCCCAATCAACTAAATGAGAGTATATCAAAGTTAACAACTCTCTCAGAGGCATCCCTGGCTCTGAGCCACCAGGGAGGAATTACAGGTACTCTGGTCTAATTGGGAGTAATTGGATTCTTGGGAGGAAAAGCCTCTTCACCGCAGAGCTCGCTCATTTTCACTGAGGCACAGGTCCTAGTAGCCATTGTCATTTTAAGAAACAAACGGCGGAGCAGTTTTTAAATGTCATTTTAAAAATTGCTGAATGTTTTCCGGATGATATGGTTCAGCCACTTCTGCTAGGATGTGTCAAACCAAAAATCTTTAAGCATCTAAAAGGAATACTAGGGAATGCAGAAAGTTTAGCATGTAAATCCAGTTAAAGGATCATACCATCCATTTTGCATATTTGAGGCTAATATATATTGTTGATACTTAAAACGTTCTTGGGATAGGTAATCCATCATCATAAACCTGTATTCAGGTTTTTTTTTTTTTTTTTTTTTTTTTTTTTTTT
>VXCM01006248.1:0-28459 GCA_014773175.1 Lucifuga dentata
GATGGAGGCAGATGATTCGCTGTGGTGACCCCTGAAGGGAAAGCCGAAAGGAAAAGAAGAAGTAAGCAAGAGCCCTGAAACTAAAGGAAATGAGTAATTAAGTTAAGCTAAGTTAGTTACGTGTTACTTGTTCAGGAAGTCTCCTTGAGTAATATAAATTTACATAAGATCACAAACAAGACGATTCAATCTCTCAGTCAAACACACACGCACATGCATCCACCATAGGCAAACAAGTTACTGTAGCTTAGAGCTGCAGAGTCACACTGGAAACACCTTGTCGTTTAAGATGTGGTAAGAGGAGTTTTAAAGCAAACTTATCCTGTGATCGGTTATTGGCTCTGAATCCTACTAACAATATATTGACAAGTTGGATAACAAAGCCTTATGAATGGAAACAGTTGCTGGTAATGTTTAGATGTTAGTAACAACCATCCAAATTTGTCCCATAAGTCACAGTGGTGATTTGATAACTGGTGATTAATCTGCTGGCACTGTGGGAAATAGAATCCAGTTATCCAGTCAGAAGATTTGTCAGATTAAATCTACTGTCACCTTTTACTGACATCATTTAATAAAGCTTATTTAAAAACATAAAAGCAATCTTATTTATCTGAGTCTAAGTCAACTGACTGATGAAGTCATTTGGATGAATGGTGAAATGTTTCAGAATTAACAACTTGAATCCAGTTGACTTGACTCGGTTTTCATACAGTATATCTACCTGCCTGGATGACTGAGAATCTTCATCAAAATTTTATGTAGCTGTTGCCGAGTAACTAGTTTGACAGCAAAAAATAACGTCTTGTTACCCTCATGTTTCGTCACTACAGCTATCATTAGTTATATACAGTACAGTTCAAGTGTATTTCTGCAGTGCCTTATCCTGTATGTCAATCTGCAGATGTGGACCTTCTGCTGAGGTGTCAACAGGTGGCTACACCCCTTGGAAGTCACAGGAGGCATGCATTTGCTCCAGGGATTACATTGCCACACCAGAGGCCTTCCTGACCCACAGACACACAGAGGCACAGACTGCATCTCCACCCAAAGGTAAAACCACCTCAGCTGATGAGAGGAATGGATCTTGCAGGAAGGGTCCATGGAAAAGGGTTGGGAAGATATGCAAAAAAGATATGCAAAACACTGAAATCAGCAGGTGTAGTGCTTGGCAGATACGAAAACCTAATTATTTTGGGTCTTGATGGCACAGGGTTACGAACCACGGACTTAAAAACGGATACATATCACCATCTATGAATAGAGATTGCATACTCCTCCCTGGAAACAGCGGTGGCCTATCTCAGCTGCATTTGACTCCGGCTTCGAAATGCGAAAACCAGATTGTCTTTTTATGGGTTTCCTTTGAAATCCAGCACACTTGACCTTCCCTCTGCTGCAGTTTTACTGCATGCTCGGGTGTATTCCTGGAAACCTCCTACACTTCTCAGCTTGTTGAAGATGATTACCCAAGTGTGCCTTCTGTTTGCTTTGCCAGTTGGGACAAACAGTAAAGTGAGGTGATGAAGAAAGTGAATGAGGTTTCATAACCCCCCCCCCCCCCCCCNNNCCCCCACCCCCCAAAGAAAACAGCACCAGGAACATGTGGAGGAGTCCTGTTTTATATTGGTATTGTTGAGTAGAGTGTCCATACCAACATTTGGCAGCATCAGCCACTGGCGCTGTGTGTGCATCTGTGTGTTGTCTGTAGCTATTAAAGGACCATACCATCCATTTTGCATGTTTGAGTCTAATATATTCAATTTTCATACATGTAATACATACATGTAATGTTACTGACAATCATTTGCCAAAGCATACTACTGGAACAGTGAATTAAAAATGTTTTTCCTACCTTCCAGAAAAATGTTTTTCCTACCTTCCAGACCACCATTGGTTTTCGTTCAGTCTGGTATGCTATTAAAATCAACTCGTTGATACTTGAAACGTTCTTGGGTTAGGTAATCCATCATCGCAAACAAGACATGCATTCAGGTTTTTTCAAACTTTCGTAATTTTAGTGTTTAAGCGCAATAAAAAGCGTGGAGTGAATGTATGTCTTCACTGGGGAATATAGTCCCAAAAGAAGANTTTAAGCGCAATAAAAAGCGTGGAGTGAATGTATGTCTTCACTGGGGAATATAGTCCCAAAAGAAGACCTGCGTTTATCGAAAAATTTAACGACCGTGACTTCATAATGCTGCGTAACTATTAGCAGGTGAAACATTGATTTTTAAGGTTGGTGTATCGCTTGAATATTAGATTTTGAAAGATTAAGAGATTTTGTAAAGTATCAGGAAAGCTGAAATTCGGTTTTATCTTTTGGGAAATGATTGTCAGTAACATAACATGTATGAAAATTGAATATATTAGGCTCNTTTTATCTTTTGGGAAATGATTGTCAGTAACATAACATGTATGAAAATTGAATATATTAGGCTCAACTATGCAAAATGGTGGTATGGTCCTTTAAACATGAAAAATGGCGCAGGAAGTTGTTTCAAAGGACATTATTTGCCATGAGAGCAGTCTATCATGTAGATCGGGAATATAACATGATGCTCTGAGAAGGTTAGATATTAGACATTGAACTTTGCAGTTTCACATCATTGATTCATGCCTCACAAGATGGATTTGCACTCCAGCTGAAAAAAAGTTTTGCACAAATGAAGTTTTACACATTCAGATCGTGAGCAAGGAGGGGAGGGAGGGGAAAAGAGGCGAGTGAGACACGACCGCCAGAGATGGTGACTGACATGTGGCAAGAAGGCACTGATCTGTGTCTTGACAAATTTGTCACCTCACCACGCTCCGTGTGTCGCAGCCTGGCACTCTGCTGGTGTCAGGCGTGGGTGGCCTCCTGACACGCGTTTGAATGTGTGTGTCACGTCCGTCTGGGCTGAAACCGCTCCTGAACACACTCCTACATAATGACACCGGCGGATGCTGTGCCATCAGGCCTGCCATCGAGCCCAGACGGAGTCCCTGGCAAACGTGGCTGTTGTCGCTTCTCTTCTTCTCTGTGGATTCCTCTCATCCTCTCTGTCGCTTCCTCCTCCTCTCTCACTCCGTCACTCGTTGCTTTAGTGCAACCACAGCTTTTAACCAGCAGTTTGACCCTGAAGGATTATTTTTAATGTAATTGCGACCATGAGAAACCAAGAGAGGGACTGGCTCTTGGACGGTGTTCCTCTGAAAATGAAACCCTGCGCTCCACCTCTGGATTTCACTGAGGAGTGTCAGACCTACACAGGCGTCACTCAGACCCCACTCTGTGACTGCCAGCCAGCGGAAGCTGCCGTGTCATGTCTGACTTGGCTCTGTGGAGCCTGTGATGACAAAATAAGGGCTTTAAGTCTCCCCAGGACCAACGTTCCCTTTGCTCCGCTTTTATTTCTGGCTTCAATTATATCTGGGATTCTGTGGAGCCAAAGTTCTGGTCAGGTCAGTAAGACATGGCAGCGTGTGGCATAAATAAAGCTGAATCTGGCATGGGCTGTGGAGTGGGACCTCGGCCTGGCAGGTAGTCAGCACATAGGCCAGTGTTTTCACTACAGAAACACAACTGAGATCCATTAATTCATTGGGAGTTTGGAGTGATGTTAATTCATATTCATTGAGGAAGGCTGTGTGTCTTCACATAGCAGATGTGGGTCCATTTGGAGATGCTCTCCATATTCATCACGGCACATTCCTGCAGGTGTGTGTGTAGGCGGTTATCTCCCTGTGATGCACCCACTCAGCATAAAGAGTGGGAGGAGGAGGAGGAAGGGGAGGAGGGGGAGGGAGGCTGAGTCTTTAGTGACAATAGCCCCCTCTGGATGCTCTCCATGGGTGTGGATGGGGGGGCATTTAAAGACCATTCAGCCCCTGGTAAGACCCCCTGAAGACACCCCAACATTCTGGGGATAACTACCTGCCCAGGAGCTCCCCGTGTCCATCTGTCCACGCCACAGGCTGGGAGAGAGTCCCTCCTCTTCCCTCTTTTTCCATCCTTTTCCACTGTACTCGTGGAGAGGCAGCAGGCTTACACACACACACACACACACACACTCACACACTCTCACACAAAGATGCACAAGTGATTGGTGACTCAGCTCTGGATCAGGCTGACATAGTAAGAGAAGCAAGTCAGAGGACAAAGTGTGTGTGTGTGAGCATGTGTGAGAGGGACAGTTGTTTTTGTATTGTTTGTTGGCGAGTGAGTCGGTGTGTGTGTGTGTGTGTTGGTGTGTGTGCTCAGTGGGTGATAGCGCTTTGTTCTTGTTGATGGATGTGTGTGTGGGTGTATGTGTATGTGTTTCAGTAGATGGAAATGTGGAGGAGATGTGGGTGAGTGTGTTGGTAGGAGAAATTTTGTGGGTGGGTGTGTGTGGATGGTGGTGGTGGTGGTTGGGGGGGGTGTCAGTTATACCGATTAAACTGTGCATACAGACAATACAATATAATGTATTAATATAACATGCTAATATAGTTTTTCTGCATTTTTATCTATGTTTCAAATAGTATTTCAGATAAATATTTTGCTCTGAGATATTTTTGCCCGAGATGAGTCTATCATGAAAACGTTATCACAGCCAGTGCCAACGTGTGGGTGTGTTTTCCAGCAACTTGCCCTTTTATCTGGTAGCACAGCAGCAAGTTGTATCCTCATTCTCATAAGCAGGTCTGCAGGAAGAGGCACAGTGTGACCTTCATCCCAGTGTGTTCAGCCCATTACTCCAATTTTCTCAGCTGTCAAACTCCAAATTCACACTCTTTCATTCAGAGAGCAGCAGGTTCAAAGAAAAGAAGGCATTCTGCATTCCTCTCAGCCTTTCAGGTTTAAACCTTGTGCAGAAACTTGCTGAATAAACCTTCCCCTCTGTCCAGCGGTGAGAAACCCAACCTCGCCCCCCTCCCATGGTGGGAGGATGATTGTAGATGAGTTAGCTAAACACTTTCTGGCAAGCACCGCCGGCTGCACACACGAGGCCTGCAGGCGTGGGAAAGACCTGACTCTGATAATAAGCAGCGTTTGGCCCTTCTAACCTCCGCAAGCTTTGGCTCTGGCTCGATGTCTCTTTCTCTCTCTCCCTTGTTTTTTTCCTCTTGCTCTCTCTCCTCTCTGTGAGTGGTGGAGTCATAGGGGAGGAGGTCGGTCAGGGAGAGGCCCACATCTGCGGTTGTGAGGTCCCGGTGTGTTTATTTGGGCAGGCCCTACCAAAATAATCTTCAGCCAGGCATGGCTCCTGAGGAATGGGGCCGCCACCGCCGCGGTGCTTTTCATCCTAACAATGGGAAAAGCGCTTCGGCTGGGCAGGGAGCTGCAGCGCGCGGCTCACGGTGCAACAGCTGCCTGTGTGGGAGGAAGTGGACAGGATGGACGGTCGATGTTCCCACACCTACTCCTGTTGTACAGTTGTTCACCCGTGCTCAGCGGCCAGTCAATGAGTTCCTTTGTTTAACATGAGAAAATGAGAAACACAACAGGGTGGAGATCCAGAATGAGTACAGTGTTTGGTGCTTACAGTAAATGTGTTGTACAGGTCGTGTGTGTGTGTGTGTGTGTGTGTAGAGCTGTATGCAATGTCAAAATCATTCAAAATATGGGAGTGGCTTTTTGATATGAAGGCAGATATTTATGTGCTTTATAATCTAATATTTGCATCACTGCCTTTGATTTCTGATGAAATGGGATATGTTGTTAGGGTGGATTTGATTTAGTGAGAGTGGGCAGATGTAGTGGAAAAATGCTTGTCACACCGTGTAGAGTTTTCATATCCTTTTCAAAATAAATCAAGACTGCAACCTTGGCATACTGGGAAATAGAAACATTCAAACACACACCTTCAACCCTGCTACTATGACTATCAGGTGGGTGCGGCTGTGTTGTATTTTTTATATGAAAGGTGTTGTTAGCTGGTCACTGGAATCACATCTGATTGGATCAGATTTATAATGCATCATCAGCAACAGCCAAATGTTTTCCCGGAAGAGAAAAGAGCAAGATTTTGATATATAAGTATATAAAAAAAAAAAAAAAAAATTTTGTTTTTTGAAAACATCAATGTGGTCCTATAGCAAAACAGAGAAGCGTGCAAGCACTCCAGATAGCAACTTGGAAGTTTTTCATTTAACTGTTTAATGTTTTTGTTGACTTCAATAACAATATCCGTTACTTTGTTCTTCTCGCCTGAACAACACAATAAACCCTGTTCTCTTTTTGTGAGCCAGCACCTCTGTTTGTGATCAGAGAATGAACGGCTGGAAGTGGATACAAAGTCTTACTGCTGAGGCTAATGATAGGTGGAACTCCTCAGTGTATTTATGTAGCTGTAATACACTGTTAGCACAAAATTGGAAGTGCCATAAAATGCATGAGGCCACACCTTGACCTGCCTGCCTGCTATCTCTCAGGTGATCTATATTGGGGTCAACAGCCTTTTATTTGCAAGATACAGTACCTAATAATAACATCCCCATTCTGCTTTACTCATCACTTGTGTACTGACCCCCCCCGCCCTGGCCCTGCACACACACACCATTTGTCTGCATTTGGGTGCATTTGCCCATGCTCAGGGCCTCGCTTTACCTCAGCATACCACCTCCTGACCTCTCCTGACCTNGTGTCTGCACCCCCCCCGCCCTGGCCCTGCACACACACACCATTTGTCTGCATTTGGGTGCATTTGCCCATGCTCAGGGCCTCGCTTTACCTCAGCATACCACCTCCTGACCTCTCCTGACCTCTACAATACCTGCGGTTTCAAATGCCAATCTTCCTTCAACAGCCCGCTCCCACACAACCCGTCAGTCAGTCAGCACCTTAGGTAAAAGCCCTGGAAGTGTTTGCCTGGTGAGGCCCCTCCTGGCCCGGACAGTGAGGGAACTGCATGGGGCCACAAATAAGGACACGTGTCAGCGGGGCCGGCAGACAAAGCAGGTGCTGTGAGCGGGGATTGAGGAGGGGCAGCTGTCCGTGAGGCCCTCTGACCCAAACTTCCACCACATATGGCCGTTAGATCAGAGCCTGACTGATTGACAGCTGGACTGGTGGTGGTCAGATTCAACACTACTGAAGGAGAATGAACTCAAGCTGGTCAGAGATTCACGGAGGTTAGAGGTTTGTCCTACATCGCTGCACCAGCTCAGACCACACCTATTGGTAATAAATCAGGCAACTTTTTACACATAGCTTGATGCTTCTTTAAGAACTGGATGAGTGAAAAAGTTCTTGCAGTGAAGCATTTATGTCTGTATTTTCTCTTTAAAAATTGCCATATTTAATTAAGGGGCAGCAACATGCTCTGTCTGCCACATCTGCCAGCTCATGTAAATCATTGTCATTTACATCGTCCATGCTACCTGCAGATTGTTACCAATGAATCACCATCTCCAATTCTTAAACCCCCACCTCTTCTCAAATTAAAATGCAGACTGCCCATTGAGATTCCTCAACGTAATTGTNCCCCCACCCACCTCTAACAGCCTCCCTGATGCATCATTCTAGGGTCTGACAGTGAGTGGGTGACTTCTGACAGGTTGCGTTGAACTCCACGGCTGGGAAAAAAGTCGGCTTGACAATGAAAAACGTGTCGTTTCAGGACAAGCCTTAACTTGTCTGACCTCCTCATTTGGGATGCGCCTACCACCCCTTTGTTAAAAAAAAAAAAAATTTCATCTTTTCAGAAAAGAACATGTTCTCTTGTGAATTTCTTGATCTGATTGCTTGAAGTAAAGTTGAGATGATTATATTTTTGTTTTCATGAAAATAAAGATTTTAAAAGAATTCATCTTTGATTCAGCAACAGTTAGCATTGTGCATTTTTGCATGGTGGATTGAACTGGTGCGTGGATTCAGGGCTTTTTGGAGTTCCTTTTAAAGCGACAGCAGGGAGAAATGTATTGCTGTCTGCGTGTGATTAGGTAGTCTGTTCCACTGCTGTTGTTTCCATGTGAACATTAAATAGGAGCCAGCATACTTCTGAAAGCTCTTTGATAGATGATACAAAGAGCTAAATGCCTTTATACTGCTCTGAAATGGCTCAATATGGTTGCATTAATAGGGACCATAATGGGGCCATAGTTAAACAGGGACATTGTTTAGCTGACATTTGGCAACAATGCTCAATTGTTTCATTATGATTATTACTGTATTTCTCGTTACATTGACTGTTGGAAGACCTGAGCTTTACGTGCCCAAGCCTAAACTGGCTTCAACACAGGGCTGGATGTGTATGTGTGTGTGTGAGAGAAAAGCAGAAAGAATTGATTTCCTTGATAAAACTGAACTGGCTGATCTTGCAGCTAGTGTGTGTGTGTGTGTGTGTGTGTGTGTGTGTGTGTGTGTGTGTGCATCTGCATCTGCCACAGCTTGAACCATTTTTGGACTCACAGACGAATATTTTTATTTATTTCACAGAACCCCTTTGAAAGAAACAGACTCATTATGTGCTGCAGAAGGGTAAAACAATAGATTGACCTGCACTGTCTAGCAGAAAATGTAAAAATAACTTTTTTTTATATTATGCAGTCAGCGAACTGGTAGCATCTTTGTGAATGAAAGGATGTACCCACACTGCTGGGTGAGACTGTTGGCACGATGGATGAAAGGCAAACCCTCAGTTTGGACTGAAGTTTTGGTCAAGTTTTTGCAACAGCAGAAACTAAATTTGAACAAGATCTTGGTCAGTACCTCTGGCTACTCAGGTTGAACAGCTGGCGTTTGCCTCCAGACCTGCTTTTTATTGCTTAATTGCAGGATTGTTCAGTCAGTTGCTCCTCAGTTTTGACATGAAGCTTGAAAGTGCTGGTGACAGCAGGGTTAAATGCGTCTGTCCCACTCATCAGCGTTGACGTCTATGAAGTACTTGCTAAAGTAGTCACTCTCTGTTACCGACTGAGAGGTGATGAAGTCACGCTCGACATTTACTGCCAGGCTGCTTGTGTCCAGAAACTCAATTAATGGTGTGAATGTGTCACAAATTTGCACAACAAAACCAGCAAACACTGCTAATGTTTAAAAGGGTGTAGCCTTTCTGATCCATGTGTAAAAGTTAGATGAGCAGGTTTGTGACTCGAGAGTGTGACCGGTTTGAGTCTGTGGGAAAACATGCAGTGAGAAATGTTCTCATCTCAAAAGGAAGCCAGAATATCTAAGAATTGACTCTGCTGCAGCTGGTGCACTATGATGGAACACTTTTCCTCTCTGTTTTTATGTTTCTGTTGGGGCGAGTTAGAAGTCTGGTCTTCTAATTCCCATGTGAGTTCAGTGCCAGTGATTAGTATGTCGCCCAAAAAAGGTGGGTTACAGACATAAAGTACTCAGTCATGGCCAGAGGAGGATATTTAGTCTAAATGTAATAAATTTCCACTAAGTAAACCTTTGAGGTAAAAACAATTAGGTGATAATGCTTATCATTTTGATGTACTGAAACAAATTCATTTCTCATGAAGTTCATAAAACATAACTGCAGTGAATACAGTACTGCAACTTTTCCCCTTCTGTCATAATTAGTACATTATTGGGTTTTACTGTACTAAATGTTAAACATGAAGATTGTTCATTGACAGCCCGTTTCTAATTATTGCAAAAGACCTTTCCATATATTATATTTTATTTAGATGAACCACACACAATGAATAGGATATCTGCATTTTGGCGATTATTAGAATAGTTATTACATTGTACATTGAAACCAGAGAATGTCATTTTTATTGATTTGTATATTTTATATCCAGTTCTGGTACTGCTTTAATTAAACATTTTTCATATAGCAAAGATGGTAACCAAGTTTCTAATCCTTATATCAAAGCTAAAACTGTGGTCAGTGGCAGGCTTGAGCCTGGTTTTGTTTTTGTATTCCCTTATTTCTCGACTTCAGATGTACATATTTTAAGGCTCCTTTTTGTGGAACTATGCAAGAAAACAATATTTTGAGTCATCTCATATTTTCAAGAGGCCACAGTTAATTGACGACATCCCTGCTTGCGTCACTCACGACACCACAAGCTCAAGTGTGTTGAGTGTGTGAAAGCGACAGCGAGTGCACTAGGGTGGAGTAGGAGGGTGGCAAGTGGTTTTTATACTGAAATTAATCCATGTTCTGATTAATGCATCGCAGCTCAGCCAATAAGCCAGGCAGCATGTGTTGAGGGCTCCAATTTGCATTGCAGCTGAAGTTAGCTGCAGCAGTGATAACACTTTTATTACACTGCTATTTATGCCTGTTGTTTGCCGTTTCCATGGTTACTCTGAAATGGATCAGTGGATGGATGCTGAGATTATTGAGTTTTGTGTCATTCATGTCAAAAATTCATGTCCTTTTTCAGTGCTGATATGGATTTCTCCAGTTTTTATTTAGCTGTTTTCCATTTGTCTGTATTAATTTTTGTATACTTATGATTGAATAATACACACATACACATACTTTGATCCAATCTTTATTTTAATGTAGTAAACCAACATTCCCAACCCGATCGTTTGTAGTTTAAAGGATCATACCACCCATTTTGCATGTTTGAGCCAAATATATTAAATTTGTATACACGTTAAGGTTACTGACAACCATTTCCCAAAGGATAAAACCATATTTCAGCTTTTCTAATATTTTGCAAAATCTCTTAATCTTTCAAAATCAAATATTCAAACGATACAACCACCTTAAAACTGGATGTTTCACCTGCTAATAGTTATGCAAAATTATGACGTCACGGTCGTTAAATTTTTCGATAAATGCAGGTCTTCTTTTGGGACTGTATTTCCTGGTGGAGACATATATTCGCTGCATGCTTTCTATTGCGTTTAAACACAAAAATTACAAAACTTCGAAAAAAACCCTGAATTCACGTTTTGCTGGCAATGATGGATTACCTATCCCAAGAACATTTCAAGTATCAACAGGTTGATTTTAATAGTACCAGCATGAATTGAAACCAGTGGCGGTCTGGAATTTTTTTTTTAACTCACCGTTCCAGTAGTATGCTTTGGGAAATAATTGTCAGTAACTTTACATGTATGAAAATTGAATATATTAGGCTCAAACATGCAAAATGGGTGGTATGGTCCTTTAAGCTAAGCATGTATAGACAACGTATCTTTGCTTGCATGTAAATCTTACTCATCTCTTTTGAATTCTTTTGGGAATTAGGGGCCTTCATTTACCAAGTCACTGTTTTGCCCTCCATTACATCTGTGGCCCTTGATAACAGGAACACATTAACCAGTCATTGTCTGGCATTCAGTTCAATTCAAAGCTCAGGGTCACAGGCAAAAATCAATACCCTGTGTTTTGTTTCAACAAGCTGGCCACTGTCACCACAAGCAGACGCTTCTAATTAGTTGGGAACAGAGTGAATCATCCAATGATGGCTTTTCCCAGGCTCTGCTTCATAAAGATGTTGATGAAACCAAGGAGTGTGCAACATGTTTATAGATGGTTTATGTTCTAGATGAGAATATGTGTATAATATATCTGTATTAGGAATTATTGAAAGAGTTGCTATATGTGTGTATGTATCCTTGTTTTGTTCTCAGGCTGTAGCTTAAGCTCATGCCTGTTGTCTGACAAATGTTCCACACAGCAGTCTAGTATTTCAAGCTCAACTGTGAGATGTGACTTTGGCATTTGAAGCACTCTTATTCACAAATATTTTTTGTAGAAAAAAATCGCTGTGTTTTCGAGGATATTGAAACAGAGTATTTCTTCCCAGTGATCACCCAAGATGTGGACAGATGGCGAGCATCATGCTCAGCCTTCCTCAGGGGTGACCGGCTGGCACTCAGAGTCATTTTCTAACTCCTGTCTACCAGGGCTGAACAGGGAGAAGGTCTCATTCCCAAAAGAGGAACATTCACCTGAACTCTCTGGGTTGTGTCCATTGGAGCTTTGATGAGGGCCATGTCAGGTCACCTCCTTCGCATCTCAGGCCTGAGCTGGAGGGGCTGCCCCAAGGGGCCTGCTGAATGGCTTCCCCTGTCTGTGGTTCTTCCAGTGGGAAGAAAAACACATATACTCCTTACAACAGGCTCTCTTGTTGCTGGTCTGTGTGAAGGCATTCCCACCTGTGACTGGGACTGTGAGACGGGTGGAGGGATGTGTGAAATATCAGTCTGAGACGGCTGGAGGCTGGGTAGCAGCTCAGAGAGACAAGAGCGGGCCAGCTGTAGCTCTAATATCACCTACGGGCCTGCCGGCTGAGGAAAGCCTGCTTAATATGATACACGTGCTACATCCTGTCTGGGCCAATGCCTGGCTTTGTGGCCATTAGAAGAGGGAGGAAGGAGTGTGTGTGAGTGTGCGTGTGTGTGTGCACACATTATGCTCACGTGTGAGGACAGCTGAAGACTGCTTTTGCCATATAGTGAGTGATGTTGTAATCCTGAGTGTTCACGGTATCAGCTGAGAGTCATTGTTAGCTTTCGCTCATTATCAGGTCAGTGATTATGATAAAAAGCTTACTGTGGGGCTGCCTTTCATTTTATTATCAATCAGTCAGTTGTTTACTTTTACTTTTTTAGCTGCAAAATGTGAAGAAATAATAACAAATACCAATCACAAGTTGACAGAGCCCGAAGTGATGTCTCTAACTTGCTTATGCTGTCTGACAGTCAAAAAACAAAAAAAACCTAATCTCTGGTAGCAAATCCTCACATTTGAGAACCTGGAATTAAATCTTAGGGGTTTTTATTTGACACATGACTTTAAGTTATTAGTCAGTTATCAAAATAGTTATCAATAGATAAACTGTCTGTTGACTAATTTATTAATCCACCGGTCACTTCATTACTAGATTAAAACCTCACCTTGTACAGTTTAGTTATCTAACTCAGATATGTATGGAGTTTTTAAATTTGACAAATATGAGGTCAGTGGTAAATTTATGGGCGAAGTCTAAAATGTTTGTAAGTGGCAACCAACCTGTCGTCATACAGATTTTGTTTACTAGTTGGGGGTGTTGAAACGTGTGAGTGAACAAGACCTTATTGTTAACATACACTATCTCTAATTAACTCTCCAGTGGTTACTGATTGACCCTGTTACACCTGGGCGGATATGCGAGAGCTTTTAGCAGCCTCGTCAGGGGAGAACAGCTCTTTTGATTTAAATCCATCTTGAGTCTCCAACTTAACCACAGTGTGAAGGAGTTTAGGGTGCACTCCTGGCTGATACTGGTGAACACAGATTATTTCGGAAGTGGAGAGGTGTTAAGTGCACATCAGTGTAGCCTTAGAATCTTACTTGGTAATACCAGTCTGACTACCTGGGATTCAATCTATATCCCTCCTCCTGTGACCAAAGTAGCCATGCTTTGATGGCTTAAAATTAATTACCAGTTTACAGAGTCCGTAACTTTATCTTCAACTCTGCTTAAGCTCTGTGTTGATAGCTGGTGCCAATTTAGAGAGATCATCAACCAATTTTAGAGTTAATTAGGATGCGGTGTCTAGCCAATTAGGAAAATAAGGTGCAAGAAAGAGTCAGTTTGGACAATAAATCCTGGAATAAAATCTGTATAAACTCAAAAGAACCTTCACATTTAAGGCTGTTAATTAGTGAGTTCTTTTTGTCTGAAGTATTCTTGCCCTATACTGTGTCTATACTTTAATTATTAAAAGGATCATGATTCTTTGCTTGGTTTGTGAGCTGCACCATTGTGACTAGGCTCAGGAAGGTCCTGTTGGGGCCACATGCCTGGCTTGTGCAGAATGCTGATCTCCTGAGGAGAAGTTAAGCAGAGAAGTCAGCACCTCCTTGGATGTTGCAGACGTGCTCTTTGCCACCATGTCATCCATCCTGGAGCCTAATCAAGTTATCATATCAACAGATCTCCCATCAGGGGCCCCATGGTTGACACTTTGAGAAAGACACCCAGGGTGGGACAACAAATTTTGAGCAGCAGGGCGTTGCTAAGAGAAGAGCTGGGGCACCTGTAAAGGTCTTCTCTCCTGCCCACGGAGAGGGCACTCCTGCTGGGCATCACACTGCTCTCTGGCCCCTGGTCAGCCATAGAGCTCTGACATACGGATGCGGGGCCATGGTTACTGCTGCTCACAATAGGCTGAGGACACAATGGAAGCACTATATCACCAAGACTGTCAATAAATTTAAAAGCAACCCACAAACAATTAGCTGAAAGGGTAGCGAGGTTTCATGGCCATAGGCTTCAGCTTTGCAGGCCAAGAGAAACAAACTGTCCACCCACGTGCAAATGGCAGCTGGTGATTCTGCCCAGAGAATACGTTCGCAGACTCCTGCAGATCACCGCCTGACCTTTAAGTGTGTCCTCCAAAAAGAAACCACATGCTGGGCCATTCCTCTAGCCATGGGATGGTTTATGACTTCTTGAATGTGGGAAATGTCTCCCAATAGTTTTTCTTTGTGGTCATATAGAATAACGTAGTTTGTACGCTTCAGTGTTAGACAATAGAGATTGGTAGGGCAAGTAATACAGCTCCATAGTTTACACTGTTGGCACTTTGAACCAAGCAGCTGTTCACTTTGATATTTTATGATGAAGCCACCAAATGTTTACTTTGTGATGGCAAATCTAACTGTTTGTGCTGATAATTTCTGGTAACAAGTTTTGAACATTGGCTTTCTTGACAAACTCCTTCATTATGCTCTGTTGATTTAAGTGCATAAGGCTAAAATTAGTCATCAGAAAATCTGGGATACAATAATGTCTCTCTTGATTTGATTCTTGTGAGATCATTTAAAAAGGCTTTGTTTGCATCATCCTTGTAGCATTAAAATCAACATAAAAAACAAATGCCATCTTCGATTTGGGCAAGTGGATATGAAATCCATCTGTTCACAATACCCTAACAAGAACAAAACACCCCTCAGGGCAATCAGAGCTCGCTTGCCTTCATGACCAGAACACTTGTGAGTTTCTAAACTTTTACTTCTGAAGTGTTCCAATTTGATGGAATCACTTAAATAGGTTGGCAAGTGATAAACAGTTCGCAACAGGATGACAGATCAAGCTCGTCTTTTAATTTTGGCAAAAGATAGTTTTGAAACCACATTTCTAAAGATGTGAGCTAACCCAGGTTTTGTTCATTAGCAGAAGGTTTCAGGGGAAACATATGCAGGGAAAAACTAAGAGATGACTCAACGGCAACCATTTTGTGAACTTAAACGAATAAGAAACTTTTAAAAAGCTGGCAGCTCTAGTAAGGGGGAATAAACAAAGCATGAACATATTGTGCCTTCAGAAAAACTTTCAGAAAGACCCAGGCCAAAATTTAGTGCAACCTCCAAGCATTCTCCCCATGCGGCCCGTCTATAAATCATTCGTCTGACCATCGCTGTTCCACACGGATGACCAGCTCGCCCCATTGGCCAAGAGCCAGGCCTATGTCCGGACAAGGGCCTGACCCGTGAACCTTGGGCCAATGGGGCGAGGACGCCAGAGCATCAACCCCCAGGAGCCTGGCTACCTGCTGCTCTGGCATAATGCAATTGGACACAGCTATCAGAATGATGGAGCACAGGGAATTCTCCACGCTGACCACTCCAATGGCTGCTGACCACTACAGCCAACACTGGCCACAGCCCTCCAGAACATAAGAAAAAATGGACCTTTTCATATTATGCCACAGATGCCTTTTTGCGTTTCTTTGCTTCACTATCCATATTGTGTTTTAAAGTATTTTAGGTGCTGAAATTTCAGCTCTTTAGAGGGGGCAGGGTAAAGAAGGTACTGTTTTAAAGGTGGTATGTTTTCAAGCCAGTTTTCTTTTTTGTCAAAGTACTGACAATTACAAGCCACACAGAGATTTTACTAAAGTTCAAATAGTACCTAAACAACAGTTGTAATTTTAAAGTTGAGCCTCTTATTATTTAGTGTTCTCAAACAATGGGTGGGTCTTTAATGGGCATTTCCTTACTTAATTTGGATATAATGTAGACTGTTTGCCTCAAGTCTTATGCATCTGTTCACATCACCATGTCAGGTATTAGATAGGTCCAAACTGAAGCTCCTGCTGACATTTCCTCCCTGTCTCCACCTCCGTTTTGTTAATAGCACAGGGTTCACACTGGTAGCATAATTACTAACATTAGAACAAATTAAGAATGCCTCTGCAGGATGCTAACCCCATGAGGCCTGAACTGCTGTTTGCACATCAAGAGAAGAGGTGTGCCAGTGATCCCTGCCTTACTCTGTCTACAATGAAGGTGTGCTAGGGATTCAGTGTATTCATGCAGGTGTCTCCCATCCCCTAACACCTGACAGACCCCCTCCAAATCAACACAATTCGCATCTTCCATGCCCTGCGGAGTTAAACTCAGGGCAAACAAATGCACTTGGCTGACAGGCAGCTTAGGCAAATGACTTGTTTGGGGAGTGGGCAGAGTTTCTTTGGGCTTACAGAGGCTGAGTGAATTTCCGCTGGCAGTGTTTGCATTACAGAACAGAACAGCGTGAGAAAGAGAAGCACCTTGATATGCCTCACCTGAGATGACACAGGTTATCTTGTTGAGAACAGGATTTAGATGGCTTTATACACCCAGTTGGAATGTTAGAAGATGTATGGAAAGAGGTAAGATGTGATGGAAATTTAGTACAATATTCCAGACCACTTACTGAACTAAAGACAGAGATCTCTCATCATAATCCTGGGATCAGGACTGAGTCTCATACTAACTGCAGATAATTCTGTCATGTAGCTGTTATTAAGTGGGTGGAGTTTGGCACACCAGATAATAATGTTTGCCAAGCATTTAGACAAACACTATAAAGTGTGGGAAGTCATTTTAGTATATTGGTCTGATTTAAAAAAAAAAAAAAAAAAAAAAGTCATTTGGCCCCATGCGAAGTTTCATGGTGCAGTAATCCTCATCCTTTAGAACTCAGACAATCTTAAAACAGTCTTTTTAGTATAGCTTGACCCAGGCCCAAATCTGGTGAAGGTCATCATCCACAATCAGGACACTGAACAGCAGGTCATCCCAGACCTAAAGCACATCCGGACATTGCTTTTTTTTTTAAATAAATTTTTTTTATTGATTGTCTTATACAGGCAGTAGCACACTGTGAATAACACAAAACATTCAGAACAAAGACAAGCCTGTATGAATACAACATCTCAACTTCCCAATTCATCAGGACAAATCAGGACATTTACCAACTTTACAGACATCAGGACATTTACCAACTTTACAGACCCATCAGAACCCCACCACACACACACACACACACACACACACACACACACACACACACACACACATTTTTTCAACAGGGATATAATGTTTATCAGGTTTTTTCCCCCTTTTTTTTTTAACCTTTTCTGCTTATTTAAGTCATTTTAATTAATACAATTTCAGTCCTATCTCACCCTCTTCGTCCTGACCATCTTGTACAATGTTTTGTTCCTTTTTGTTTTGGCAAACAAAATCATAAAATGTTACAAACGCTGCTTTGCCTCATTAGCCATCATCTTTATTTACTCAATATGAATACATACCATGACTGCAGTTCTGTTGCTTTCAAGTCGCAGTTTGTAAAAGATTTTTCCTCCTTACATCACAAAATTGTGTAATAAATTGGATGATCACAGAAAAAATGTGAAATCTAGCAGCTCAGGCTTTAACCTTAGTATGAAATTAGCTTTTGTGATAGCTGACAAAACCTTCTGAGTTGTCTCCAAAGCATATTCAGTATGGGCCAGTAGATCCCATTACTCATCTCTGCAGACATTTAGGCACGGGGTCCTGACACTCTGAAAGGGGCTGTAGGTTTGGTACATTGTCTTCTGTGTCTTCTGCTATGGACCAGGGTCTCCAAGCTGCACAGAGAGAGGAAGAGAGACAGAGGTGGGTGGGGTATTCTGTCCTAATGGGCCAAATTGGACAGACAGCCGATGGCAGCTGCCTGCTTTGCCAACAGAGGAGAATTTAATGGAAGAACTAAGCGCCAAACCTTTGGGAGGACAAGCTGAAGGCATAGATGGATGGTTGAGAGGTCACAGGCTCCTTCTGGCCAACTGGTAGAGCTTCTTATCCCTGACCTTCAGTGGCCAATCGATTGGCTGTGGGGCATTAGTCATTAGCTAAACTCAGGTCACTGCATTCTTCCTAACTTGAGCCCATGGGCAGAGTATTGTCAGCCTTCATGTATATGTCACTATATGGAGATGGATGAAGATTCAAGCAAATATGTTGCCAGTGGCTCAATCTATACCACTGTTTCAGATAGATTGGAAAAGTTAAAATAATCTAAACTTCATTATTGTTCAATAATTTGATCATTTATGAGATTTTACTTTTTCTTTAGTTTGGCAATGTTTTGGTAATGGTAAAAAGATTGAAAATTTGTTGCATTTGTGTTTTATATTTTGTGTAGGCGATGGCCAAAAATTATTACACATGCAGTGCAGACTGGATTCTCATGTTTTTCTTTTATATTTACTACTAAGAAAATTATGCTGGTGCTTTCATAAATGATAATATTTTGGAAAATAAAAACATCCTCCCATAGCTGTATGTAAGATCAAAAGTCCAAGCTATTGTAAATTGCTTTTCTGTTTTTTTTTTTTGTTTTTTTTTTTTTGAATCAATATGATATAGCTATAATAGAAAACATACATTTATAACAAAAAACTTTCAATTTATAAATTTAAATTTAATGTGCTGAAAGTCACACCTCAGGGTTTTGGAAAATATTAGCAGAAGTTTTCAAGGCGTAAACAGACCTGAAAGGGTTTGCAGATCTGGATCTGGCTATAAGATTTTATTTGTCTGATGGTGATGACGGGGGGAGAAACATGGCTTTGAGCAGCTGTAGACAAGAGTCATGGTGCCCTGCAGTGTAGCCATTAGGGCACAAGATGAGGGGAGCCAAGAGGATGTCTGCACTCCAGGGATCTAATCCGGAACCAAGGGCTCTGCTTTAGGAAAAAAATACATCCACAGTTCCGGAGCTCCCACAGGTTCTGGCAGGTGTTTAGTCCAGCAGTATAACAATTAGCCATCCCCATGGTTTGGCTACTTTTGTGGCTGAATTAAGCCCATAGGAGCATTAACTCTGACCACATTAGCTCAAATGGAAAAGTCAGCAGGGGGCACCTTTTTCAGCTTGGTTAACTTTATTGTTTAATTTTTTTTGTGTTGGGAAGTTAATATCCAAATATGTACTTAGTCCCAAGAATCTTTTCATACAAAGTCAACAAAAATGAAGCCTCAAAAACTCTGCATGTGATAACAAATTGGTTAACCTGCGTAGCCAGCCAGTCAGTCTGTCTATCACATGTTGGCCAGAGTAGATGCTATAATGATGTGTCTTTTACTGAAGTGCCATTCTGTTTGACTTCGGCCATCCACAGAGTTGATTTATTCACATTGTTGGCCACTTCTGTTCTCAGTTCTTTGGTCTTTGTGCATCTGCTCAGAGCTCTTCTTAACAAAGTCTTTACTTACTCTCCTTTTATTTTTGGTTTTGAAAGCAGTTCTCTTTTTATTGAAAAGCTCTGAGTAAGAGTGAAATTAATTGTGTGCTAAGCAGAGTGGATAATGGCTTGCACTGAAACTTGTGGCCATAGCTGGCTTAGCTCTTTGCTGATCTCCCTGATCCTGCTTGTTACAGAAGCTTGGCTATTGTAGATGGTGAGATGATTGTGTGGTTTCAGCCTCTTGTCTTTGTCTCTTTTGTTTTTCAGGGGAGCACAGGGATCCCTGCTTTTGTCTGTCTCCATGTTCCTTTCAGGCAGTATCACAGCTGGCTCCTTTAATTCACTCAGGACATCGGGTGACCCTACCCCCATGGAGACTACTGTAAACACACACACACACACCGAAAAACATCAGGACATGCCTACCTTCTGGATAAAAGTTTTATCTTGAATTTGGTAGTTTAATTTTTGTTCTTACCCACCATTTATCCAGGTGGCAACCAAATTCTCAACAAAAAATGTCTGAGTCAGGTTTACCATTGCAGTCATCCCTGGGAATCCTCAGCATGTGTTGTCTAGCCATCTGCCTGCGCCAAAGATGCTGACTCATTGAACTCCACAAATGGAACTACTATACAGTCAAACAATTACCTTAAACAGCTTGGTAATGGATTTATGGTGTCTAGAATAACAGCTTGCAAAATAAAACTACAGGATTCCCACAAAAACCTTACATGGCTATAAATATGTATTAACCAGAAAATGGGCCTTGTGTGGGATCATTTAGAAGAGACAAAGACTGGCCCTCAGACAAAGAGGCAAGATGCAGTGAAAAAAGAGGGGATTCTACTTAGCTAATGAGTTGCCCCATAGACATGTAAAGAGGTGGGTCTTTAGGTTGAGCGATTGCCCCACTGATCAGACCTGATAGACTGTAAAGTGTGGAGGTCCAGGCCACTGTGCCAACTGTCCATTGTGGCCATGCTAATTCATCCAACCTCTAGTTATGTCTCAGAGGGCTTTTATTGTGGTATTAGGTGGAGGGGACAAAGTCATAATGAAGGGCAACTCTCTGATAAACCAGAAAGGAAAAAAGAAGCTTTGTTAAGTGTTCACTCCTTGGGAAACTCAATGAGAAGCACCTTCCTCCAAACACAAATGAAAATAAAAACTTCTAACATGAGCAATGGAGAACCTGCCATTTTACCTGAGGGTCCTTTAGTGACAAGGGCCATCTCTATTGGCCTAATCTACCTCATGAGGAGAAGTGGGAATTGACAGAGAAACCCTTGCATCAAATGAACATCATAAAAGGAGACTAACATGAAAAATGAGATAAGTTTTGTTCTTTTCTAAGTTTGTGTTTAGATGAAGGACTTCTTGGAAATAAGGATAATGAAAAGATTTATTCCCAGTGATTCCAATTCCCCAATTCTACAGCAAGGAAAGTTAAAATTCAAGAAGGGGAAACAACTCTAAACTCCTGAAATATTTCCTTTGTGAAGTGCCTCCAGCAACTAAACTTACTATAATACTGCGAAACAAACCATCCGCATCTTACAATGCACATAAATATCGAAAAATGTTGTGCAAAGCAATTGTCAGATCTAGTGGAAATGCAAGTGCTGTATACCAAACTTCAGGCCAGTTCCTTCATTATCACATCTAAATGGCTGAATTAGGGGGATATCAGTGTTTTTGTGTTGGGAAAGATGGGGACTTGGAGATTATACTGCCGATTGAAATGTAAAACAGCTATTGCAATTACCCATAACCTCAGCGCGAACCTTGCCTGAAACAATGCAACTAGTTTCAAAGGCTGAGAGGCAGGCGCATCGCTGAGAGGCACGGATAGATAACAAGAAAGCATCATTAAAGGTAAAGGAAGGAAAAAGGAGATTTTTTATCTTGATATGGTCAACCAAGGCGCCTCAGTCAAACACCTTTTGAGTCTTTTTATAATCGACAGTGAAATCATTTAGAATACAAAGCTAGGTTAGGCCAACTTCGTTGCAGAGTTATTTTCCATTTCAATATCAAAGTGTCAGATATGACTTATTTGGTAAATAGACAGCTAGGAATCAACAATTTTAGGCGTGTCTCTTGGGCTGCAAAGTATTTGATTTAATATGAAGGAATTTTGCGAACAGTATAAAATAAAACTGATTGTGTACATAAATAATCTGGTAAAAAGGGAACTAATCATCATGGATATATTCAAAGTATCTTTATAGTTTGAATTACTATAGTCTTAGTGTTGATCTTACGATTGTCAGTTTAATTGTTTCTGGTTTTGCTAAACCCTTTGTTGCCATATTGGTATCAGACTCAGCAGCCAACCAGAATTGTTATGTGGCTTATTCTTCTCTGACATGCAATGTGCTGTCACTTCGTAGAGCTGTGAAAGGTCTGTTCAGTCTTGGTTGGACAGAGCTGGATTTAGCAAACCACCAGCTGATATTTGCATGCTAATGTCTCCAAAACAATCCAGCACAGAGAACAGATATGGGATCAGAGCGATTGCTACCATTAAAAGAACCCAGTGTTCCTTTTTCATGGGAGGTCTTTTGACTGTTGGAATTAGTGAATTGTTTCTGTGTTGGAGGGGTGGGCGGAGCTGAAACACATACACTTAGAACACACCTAATCTCTCCCCCCTTGATTTTCCCAAATGGATAGGTTTCTCTCTGTGTTTTGATGTTCAGCGGTGTCTCCTTAATTCCAGCCTTTAATCACCCTGTGTGTGTCAGCACAGAGGCCTTAGCTTGCCCTCAATCCACTTGAGAACAACCTCGATCCCTCTTCAAATCTGCCAAGCCGACAGCCCCGGTATGAAGGACAGATGTGGGACATGAGCCAAGCTGCTCACTGAGGTGTTTGCTATCTCCATCCTCTCTGTCAACACTCTGCTTTCTCTGCCACTCTTTCACACTCACAATAAGAGGCAGAGAGCTTTTGTTTGAGATGAGTTTAGATGGAGATGGTAAAGTCTCTCCAACATGGATTGAGGTGGAAAGATGTCAAAGGGGGTCATTTTGTGTTTGATCATCTTCTGCCATTTGTGCTTTAAAGGGCCTGACTGTTTGGGCCTTGAGTCATTCTGTCTTCTTGTGGATTCTTTAGGTTGGGTCTATTTGCATGGATTTGCATACTGCCCTGAAGAACTATACAGAAGAAGTGGGCTGTGGGCTATTTACATTTTGGAGTGAATGGTTCAGCCTGTTGATCAATAGATAATTGATTGCTAAATGATTATCAGTTTACAGAGAAGTGAAATTAATGGTCTTGTTACAAATCGCCGTCATATTGAACAAACTGGTCCTGTATTTGAATCTGAAATACCAGAAACTCACTAGAATAGTGTAGCACTGTTAAACATAATCGCAGAAGTCAGACTTAATGGACAGTCTGATACCATAAAAATAAAATGGACAGCGGTAACCAGCAGAATACCCAACTCACTAAAAGGTTGCCAGACTTTCTTTGAGAACAGAATGACGGCTGCAGCATTGTGATGTTTCTTCTTAAGTCATTTTTGAGACGACACGACGACTGCAAATGTGTAGTCAGAGCAAAGGCATAAACAACCGTCATCTTCTCTTGCTGGGCGGCACAATGGCCTTACTGAGGTAAACAATGCCTCAGCAGAGAAGATGGCTGCTGTTTGGAAAAGGAAGCTGTGACTCAACTCGCTACCTTTAACCCCAAGGTGTGAAACACATTAACACATTTAAAGCCCAGCAACACGCCACTTTATGTAAATGAAGGCTCTACAGTGGGACTTCAGATGTGTTTATTCAAGCCTTTCTCTATTCATCTACCTCACACGGTGGTGATGCATCAGCTGACCTGATTTCATGACATTGTGACAGACAGAGTTTTGTGTGTGTGTGTGTGTGTGTGTGTGTGTGTGTGTGTGTGAGTGAGCAGCTGTTACAATGAGCATAGACATGATCATCATAGTCCCATGACCTGTGTGGCTAGTTTATGGACTTCCCCTGGCTTCGCTCCAATTTGAGGTTTAGTTTAATGGTGGCCAAAGGCGATATGTTCTGGTCATGAGGCCGAGTGTCATCATGCACAGAAGGTGGGGCTGAAATGACAGCATAGAAGCCATTTCACCTCGAGGCTTTTCAAACAAGGGGAAACTACTCAGAGAAATTTTACTGAACAAATAACAGGCGATGACAAGACTATCATAATGTTAGCTTTTTGCGCAGTCCAAGTATGTGATGTGGGAAACTTGGCAGGTAGGATTAAACACAAAGCCACCAGCTACTAATTAGGTATAATTTTAATAATAAATTAAAGTTTTCCTGTTCCCTCTCTTGCTTGTAAATGCACAGGCACAGTGTTGCTTATCACTTCACAGTTTGGGCATTTCCAAACACTGTCCCACAATGCAGTGCGAAAGAAATGAAAGAGCCACTCACAGGTGGTATAATTGGAAAAAAAAGTAAAGTCATTGGAAGCACATTCTGATTTCACTTTATTTCACATTCTGATTTCACTTTTCACTTTACTTTAGGTTTCCAAGTTTAAACTTGTCAGCAAATTACAAATCACATTTTTATTGATGTCTAAACAATAATAATAATAAATCAGGAAATTTTATCAGACACGTGCCAGTCTGATATGTTACAACATTATGTGGTATGTTTATTTATTGCACATTACCTGGAATAAAAGTACACTATGAAGATTAATGTGTCGCACTGCATTTACTGTACATATATGACTTTTGTGTCCCATGGAATTGGGATACAGCAAAATATTTGCATTACAGACTTACTAAATATTTAGAGATTCTTTCTAGCATTTTGAAATATCAAACTATAATAACTGAACTTTCCTTTAACAGACAAATTCCTGGTCTGTCAGTGTTATAATTAGTGCTTCTGTTTCATAAGTTCTTCTTACTTTACTGAAGAGGATTGTAGGAAGTTTCTAATAAGAAATGCGATACAACCTGCACCTCAGCAGGTTTGCTTTGAAAGCGTATCCAGTGACACAGCTGCAGAATACAGAGGCTAGCAGTCATCTCAGCAAGAGCCAGTTGTTTCTTTAGAGTAATTATACTGATGTCTTAACATTTATTGATGCTTAAACGCAGCATGCAGCACCTTATTTTCAGCACCGTTTTGAATACAAGATCAAAACCAAACCAAAAACACCAAGTTCAAATGGAAATAAACTGAATGCAGTTGCTTGTCTCCTGTTATAATATAATATACCATATCCTGTTATAAAATATACTAGAGCTACTAATCATTGTAGTTATGGTTGTTCATAAAGCAGATGATAAGTACACTTTTCATACTATTGATGTAATGGCTGTTTAATGTCTTTGTCCACTCCTGGTTTATTGTGTAAGTGGCTGCTGATTGCTGAGTGCAGGCCAGGTCTCCTCCCCAAGGGCGTGTCTAGAGGCTGGCGTAACACAAGGCCACAACCTGCTTCTACACCGTCCACACCTTTATGTTCTCTGACGCTTCCCTCCCCGACTCCCAGCATCACTTCTTCTTTATTCTATTGATATTTCATGTAATATACTGCTGGCCATAGTGGATGAAAGGTGTTCAGATCAGAAGGGGAGTGTGGTATGCCGTCCATCAGGCGGCTGCTGTCTCCTAATGATGATATCACTGGAGCCAGACACACCTACACACACAACCACAATCACCCACACACACGCCTGGTGTCGCCTCGCCTCAGGCTGCTTGTCTACCGGGCTGCACAGGTGACTCACAGTGGCCCTGATGGAGTGTGTCACCATAGAGTCTGGTGTCTGCACGCATCTGTGTGTGTGTGTGTGTGTGTGTGTGTGTGTGTGTGTGTGTGTGTGTGTGTGGATTCATGTAGGCAAATGCATTGGTGAAATGGACCATGATTTACCCACTGACCCCCTGGAGTGGCCTTCTCTTATGAACTCATCTGTGACTCAGCTAATAACTAATCCTCTCACAGATTTAGCCATGACCTCATCATCTTGCAACCCCACTACAGGTTTATTGAGGCGTGAGACCATCTGCGTCACTCAGCGGGCATCTCGAGAGGCTGGAGTNACAGGTTTATTGAGGCGTGAGACCATCTGCGTCACTCAGCGGGCATCTCGAGAGGCTGGAGTGGTGGGTGGGTGAAGGGTGAGGGACATTTGTGTGGGACATGGGGGTTTCCAGTTTCTTTATCAGTAAAATCCCTCTGTGTTAGAATCATTAGACGGCATCTAAAGCCAGCAGGCATGAAGAAGGCTAATAATCCACAGACGTCGGTACAGGGCATTACTAATGAGTGATCAACAACCCTCTGGTGAAAAGACTTTCATATGACTTGAGTCTGAGTAGGAGTTCCCCATGAGTGTTTCAGAGTTTTAAGCATGAGTGCTGGAATGGCAGAAGCATGTTTCTCCTTATGGTGTGATACTAATGCTGTGTGTGTGTGTGTGTGTGTGTGTTAAATGGTCGGTTAGGCTTGTGAGGGGTCAAAGTTCTGTCTTATCATTGAGTGTGGGTGAACCTGCCCGCCTGCTGTTAGCAGTTCTTGTTGTTTATAATCCTTATCAGGCTCCACAGCAGCCAGGCTCAACACACACACACACACACACACACACACCTCTACCCTCTTGATTGCTTTAGTGGCATAAACTAAAAACTACACACCCACATGCACACTACATATTTATGCACACAAACCTGAGTCCACTTGATTGCTTTAGTGGCAGAAACTGCATGCAAGCCAAACAAACATTCCTGCAGACACACACGCACACTTAGGCATGGTTCCCTTGGACTCCCAGTCTTTTCCCACACTGATAGCGATCTGGAGCATGCCATAAAGCATAGTTTTGGATCACAGGGTACAACAGAGGCCCTCCTCTACTCCCTCAGCCCACTTAGATCATTCACAGCACACAGGGCTGATAAGATGACCATGGCGCCTCCTTTGCCTCTCCCCAATACCCCCTCCCCTCTCTGCTTCTCCTCACCCACTCCTCCTGCTTTCTTCACTGCCGCCTGTCTTCACCTTCTGTCCCACCTCCCCTCTTGAATGATTACATATTTCCACCTGCAGTTCATGCATCCAGCTCTACCTCACTCCCAGTTCAGCTAACATCAATAACACACACACCATGACGATGAGATTGTAACTGGCCTTAATCCAAATTACCACAAGATCAGTCACCTTGCTTGACATTACAGTGATAACTTTAAATCATAGAAATATCACATCACTGGCCATAACTCTGTCTTTTTCTTTACCTCATCGCCGCACAACCATCATGACCTCAGTTCAAAGAGAAAAGAAGTTTGTGCTCTGATCTCCCTCAGCTACCACATCCAATAGATTTTTATGCTGAAATATCTCAGCTATTCCTATGATGTCATGATTTAATATCCAATTAACGGACGGTGGAGGAGTTTGAGATAGTTTAAGATCTGTCCTCCAGATTATTTACTGGTGTTTGAGCATGTTCCAGCCTCTTTGCTGGTTGTAAATCATCTGCCCTCTTGGCCCTCACAGCTCTGTCCTCTGGCAGGACTGCTAAGTGGGCTTTAATGAAGCCTGCAGAGCATGTTTTCCAGTTCCCATGTATATGATGATGATGATGATGATTGTTTTCTACTGTTTGTTTGGTACACACAGGTATATTACTTTGTTAAAATGCCTTAACATTGTGCTATCATATAGTGTTAAATGATATGGTAGGAATGATGGAAATAAGTTGTTACCATACACCATGAATGCAGGTGGTTTTGTTCTTCTGTAACATAGTGGTTGATAGTAATTTATTCTCCCATCCTGCCTAGCCTAGTTCTGAGAATTGCAGCATTTCGCACATCTTCTATCAGTTTTTAGTTGACTTAATCAGATATTCCAGTAACCTCCAGTAAGGTCAAGCAGTGGTTATGAACAAAAATGGTCATCTAGACATTCATTGGTATGTTGGGTGTGCAGTGGCTTATCAGAGAGTACAGGAGTGGAGGGAATAAAAAGAAACGACTCATACAATTATTCACCATAATAATTAACCCTCTAACAGGGCATATACTGCTGACTGCAAAACATAAAAGACTGAGGCAGCCCCTCTCATTTCTAAGTAGAGTTTGTCATAATAGTTCTGCTGTGGACAGATTCAGTCACACAGGAAGTAATTTAGCTATGCAGGTCATGAGCCTGCAGTCTGCTCCACCTATCAGAGGTAACACATTAACCACAGAGGCACTAAGTAATATAGCATGACACAATCAGAGAAATGTCTGTCTTGCTATTATTAAAAAAAAACAAAAACAAAAAAACTCCGATCATGCAATTCAGTTTGTACTCAGTTCAACAAAGCTTTCGTATTTGTTTTTGAAATGCCTGCAGTAGCTCTTTCCCAGGAAAACTCTCCAGGACAGCAAGTGATGTGTGCTACTGTTCTGACAGGAGAAGGGGCTGGTTTGGAATTAATGGAAAAAGAAATGAGTTGACTGATAGAAAAGTAATGAACAGCAAATGTAGTAATTGATTGTGATGTGTCAAGATACCATGACAAATATTTGATGGTAACAGCTTCTTAAATGTATTATTATCTGCATGTCTGGGTTTAATCATTTTAATATGATTCCATTTTGGATTTAGATTAAGCTGTTGTTCAGCAATTTAAAGGACTTGTACCAAACATTTGTGACAGTTTTTGTGATACTTTAACACTAAACAGTTGATTGATCAAAAAATGAACCTTGATCTCTAAGACCAAATTTTTCACCAAAGTAGATGAGAAAAATGCTATGTAATTTGTGTTTTTCACTGAGATAATACTCATAATAGCAATAATAGAACCAAATCTACAAAATATGTTTATTTAAGGTGACATGGTTGAATATTTACAAGAGTTGCACTTGTTGCTCACAACTACAACAAACACTTTTCCTCCTAAAACAAGCTGCTGTGAGTACTAAGGCTGTTCTAATCCAGAAAGATTAAAGACGTGATCACCTCTGCACAAGAGGCTAACTTAAAGCACAGTGAAACCAGTAACTCAGTCCTTACCTCATCCAGAGAGAGAGAGAGAGAGAGAGAGAGAGAGAGAGAGTG
>VXCM01006249.1:0-28499 GCA_014773175.1 Lucifuga dentata
ATTTATTCGGGCTTGGGACCGGCACAAGGAGGACACTGGCTTGTGCCCCCTTGAGGCTGCATTCACCTTCGCCTGCTAATAGTTATGCAAAATTATGAAGTCACAGTCGTTAAAATTTTTTTGATAAACGCAGGTCTTCTTTTGGGACTATATTCTCCAAAGAAGACCAGTGGAGACATACATTCACTCCACACTTTTTAATTTCTCTTAATCGCTAAACTTAAGAAACTTTGAAAAATCTTGAATATGTGTCTTGTTCGCAATAATGGATTACCTATCCCAAGAACATTTCAAGTATTTCAAGTATCAACAAGTTGATTTTAATAGCGTACCACAATGAACTGAAACCAATGGTAGTCAGGAAGGTAGGAAAAACATTTTTAAACACACCGTTCCAGTAGTATGCTTTGGGAAATTATTGTCAGTAACCTTACATGTATGAAAATTGAATATATTAGNTCCAGTAGTATGCTTTGGGAAATTATTGTCAGTAACCTTACATGTATGAAAATTGAATATATTAGGTTCAAACATGAAAAATGGGTGATATGGTCCTTTAAGCTAATAAATACCATCATATCATGGATTGAACTGAAACCAATGGCAGTTTGGAAAGTAGGAAAGAAATTCTAAAATTTACAACCCCAGTAGTATATTTTGGGCTCCAACATACAAAATCGCCGGTATTATCCTTTAAGACTCCACAGAAGCAAGAGAATCTCATCTGAATGCAAACATTATTTCCCAAGGTGAATGTCTGTAGCTACCTGCAGCTGGTGTGTTTGGCTGAGAAGGAGCAGGTGGACTTGGATGATGCTCTCAGCCTCCTCAGACTTTGCCATGGCGACATCAGACGCTGCCTCCTCCAGCTGCAGCTGTGGGTGCTCAGCAGCAGAGGACGAGCGTCTCAGAGGATTGGTTTGTCTACAGAACGCTCTAAGATGCCCCAAATAAATATCAGTCCGATCTGTAGTACCAGAATATAAACCTCATATCTTATAAAATTTATTATAACACCAGTGCCATTTGTATCAATTTCTTGTTTTCGTAATTTAGACTCAAGTGTGACTGCAAGGGAAGATGGTTTGGCTCTTCCTCCATGCGACGCAGGCTGCACCGTCAGCATGCTGGGGCTCAAACCTGTGACCAAAAACTACCTGCTGAACTTTCTAAAGGTGTGTATTTGCATGAACGTCTTTACCTACTGCTGTTAGGGCTCAGTGTTTTGTTTTTATTTTTCATCAGTGGGTAAATTTATTGATGCCTACCAAGATGAAAGTGTAATTATAAAAACAGGAGTTTCACTTTTTAATTAAATTTGAGGGACTCAACACTAACATAATCAGCATCTCACTGTTTTTTTTTTTCTTCAAATTTTCAAATTTTTTTAATCATTGAAATCATAGTCTGAGCTGTCCTCACCACAAGAGGAGCAAGTTTATAGTAAACTGTATGAACAGTGTATTCTTGCAGTAGGAAAGACAACAAATTTTTGATCCTTTGGTACATAAATCTGGGTGAATACCCTCATTGTTTTTATTATTGATGATTTTTGGATACATTTACAACTCTTTACTGCTCATCTTATGAAATGAATTCTGTTTGTAAGCCACAATTTCTGCTGCCTGACTTCCCAAAAAAAGTACATTTTAATTTCAATGAGACTTTCTTTGTCAAGTTTAAATAAAAAAAATCCTAATTTTAAAAGATTTTGGTGTTTTTCTGTTAAAATCTATGAGCTTTCTACACTTTTTTCCAAAGAAAAATCACTTATTACTTCTGTATTTGATTCTTCAGTGTCCATCCTGGCCTGATGCAGACATGCAAAATCTCCTCGCTGACAGCTGGAGAAGAGGAGAACCTCTTCTGTACTCCAACCTGGAGCTCCTTCTGCCCATCAGGGCCACAGAAACACAACCCGTCCACAAACAACTGGGCAAAGAGTCTGGTTCTGTGCAGCAGGATGAGCTGGTTTCCTCTGACAACCATTCTCACATCCAACGACTGCATGGGAAAGGTCAGCTAAAGGCAACAGCAACCAACGGCAACAAATTTAGGAACGTCTCAAGGCTGAGCAGGAAGAAACATATTCCAACTTTAACTGATGCGACATCAGCTTCTAATATGAAACCGAACCTTTACAGATCCTCTTTATCTTTTAAGGGAACTTATTCAGGAGCCATGTGCACCAACATCATTAAACAGAATGCAGCCAAAGTAGAAAGCCACTGTTTGGATGCCTTGACTGAATTCTTCGACCTCATGTCGTACCTTGATGCCATCATGCCGGGTGCCAGTCCGCATGTTTCAGGGCCTTGTAGACCAGAAGAGTTTGCCTGGACGGGAGCAGAAATAAAGGACGGCTTGTTGGATGAGATGAGAGAAGAGGACTGCAGGAGTTGGAGCCCAGAGAGGCTGCAGGAGATTCAGGCCTCTGCGGAGGGCCTGGGGTGTCACAGATGCTGGTGGCAGCTGTCTGAGGCCTGGACTGAAGCCCGGGGATGCAGACAGGAAGTGGAGGACATGCATCCTGTATCATCTGACAGACAGAGCCTTAGCTTTTGTTTTCAGCCTCTTTGTGAGCCAAGGTGAGTGTATTCTCCATTCCAGCTTTGGATAATGTTCTGAGACTCTGATGTTTTTGGCATTTCACTCTGTTCCATGAATGATGCATTTCTGCCTTCTAACATTTCAGTTATGTCAGCCATTGATACGAATACTGATATCAATATTTACATTTTTAAAATCCTTGATAGCGAAACATCGGCTATATATATATAGAATTGATATAAAGATAAAGGTGTGAATCACTCTTAACTAGATTTTCCCATTTATAATATTGCTTTCTAAAAGTGGATGTTACAATATTTGCTCTATAAACCTAGAGAAATATACTATTAACTATTATATTTACATATAAAATAGCTATAAATTAAAAAACAAAAAAACAAAACCAATATTAAGCTTTAAGAAAAACAAGTCAATACCCACAAAACTGAAACCTATGAAACATTTATGTATATATAGATAGATAGATAGATAGATATTAATTAGCTATTAATACAGGCTTGATATATATCTAAAATGTCTAATAATATATATTGATATATAAAATTAAGAGATCGTGATCATTACAGTTAAGAAATTAATAAATTCAGCTAAAATCTCGAATGTTGATGGATTTGGGTGCTAAATTTTGATTAAGCACCCAGGTATTTTCTTTAAAAAAAAAAAAAAACTTAAAAGCTCGATTTTATTTTCAAAGACACTGAAGTTTCTTATGAACTCTGAATAAAATGATGGCCTTGTATGTATGCTATTATAAAAATAGCTTTTTGAAATGCGTCTGGCAGTGCGGCTGAGAGGAGATGGGAGCTGAGCAGGCTGTCTGGCAGTTGCTCCTTCAGCCTGGTGGGAAGCAGACATGCTGTCAGAGGTGACTACATGCCTGTTGTCCGCTCCATCTGTCGCTCTGACGGAGCTCAGCGGCGAGGACACCAGACCACCAGGTGAGCCAGACAGCTTAAACAGGTTCAAGTTCTCTTTCACTTCAGGAGGTCGACTGAGTTCAAACAGTGAATAATTCACAAGAATTGCACTATTATTAGCAAATGAGATGCAGCCTGACCTTTGTTCTAATGAAGCTCCGTATAACAGAGGAAAGTGTAATAGTGAGATGTGGAACATTGTAATTTGAAGACACATTAGTTTCACACAGAAGTGTGTGTGTGTGTGTGTGTGTGTGTGTGTGGATGTGAATGTGTGCAGAGTCCTAATGAGTTTATTCTTTTAAACTCATTAGGACTTTAGGATATTAAAGGACCATACTACCCATTTAACATGTTTGAGCCTAATATATTCAATTGTCATACACATAAGGTTACTGACAATCATTTCCCAAAGGATAAAACCATATTTCAGCTTTCCTGATATTTTGCAAATCTCTTAATCTTCCATCCATCCATCCATCCATTTTCTAAACCCATTTGTCCTGTTGAGGGTCACGGTGGGGCTGGAGCCTATCCCAGCGGTCATAGGGCGAGAGGTGGGTTACACCCTGGACAGATTTCAAAATCAAATATTCAAGTGATACACCCACCTTAAAAATCGATGTTTCGCCTGCTAATACTTATGCAAAGTTATGAAGTCACGGTCATTTAAATTTTTCGATAAACATAGGTCTTCTTTCGGGACTGTATTCCCCGTTGGAGACATACTGTACATTCACTCCACGCTTTTTATTGCGCTTAAAGGCTAAAATTACGAAACTTCAAAAAAAAAAAAAACCTGAATATACGCGTTGTTCACAATGATGGATTACCTATCCCAAGAATGTTTCAAGTATCAACAAGTTGATTTTAATAGCGTACCAGAATGAACTGAAACCAATGGCGGTCTGGAAGGTAGGAAAAATTTTTTTAACTCACCGTTCCAGTAGTATGCTTTGAGAAATGATTGTCAGTGACATTACGTGTGTGAAAATTGAATGTATTAGGCTCAAACATGCAAAATGGATGGTATGGTCCTTTAAGGCTGGACTTTGAATTCACTATCAGTTATCTGCCATTTGAATCATATGAATCTTATTTAGCATGATGCTGCGTAGTTACTGTGATTTAAAAAAAAAAAAAAAAAAATCATTCAATTTTTCATTTTAAAATGATCACGATGCTAACTGAATCCATATTGTTCAGCTCTAGTACAGTGGATCTACACTAGACAGAAGAGATGAAGTGACTTTACTGTGACACAGACATTAATTCAGATTATTTCTTTCTCACATCAGGTGTCTGAACTACATCAGCAGGTTGGACCTGAGCTTCTCAAAGTCAACTATCCAACTCCTGACTCACGATTTCTCATAGAGAGAAAGTCTGAGAGACTTAAAACATCCTCACTACCTCACTGCTATTCTCAGGCTGTATTATTTTATGTGCTCATTGTTACTGAATTATTATTCACAGTCCAAAGTATTATTTATATAACATGAATATTATACACATTTTTTTTAACATAAAAGTGCAACCACAAAGAGTAAATAAAAAAGATTTTTATATCTGGTCTAGAACTTGTATGAAATTCATGAGGTATGTATTGTATTTTGCTTATTTTCATTCCAGCATGGTTGCCACTAAGGCCAGTATCAAATTAACATTTCTGTAGGAGAATGAGTTACTATATAATCCATATAACTTTTTAAAACGTTCACATACAAACATCAGTGCAAATCACCCGCTACCTGTTAGATGGACAATTATTACTTTACACAAACTTTCAAAGGTCCAAACCTGAATGATAAAAGACAAATCCTTCTGCTCAGAATCCCAACAGAGAAAAACGTTTTATACGTAACGGTTCAGCAAAAAAATTTCAATGTTTCAACAATTTCACAATTAACCGTCACCAAGTCCCCACAAACATGAGTAATTTTAATGACTCATCCATGTCACTAAGGCTGGAATTCATAAAACACAGTGCCAGACTTAGAACGCCAGACTATAGAACATGTCTGTAAGTGCAAATAAACTCATGTTACTGGCATCTGTTAGCGTTTACTTTGGAAGATGCATTACTACAGTATTTTGTTATTTAAGTCAGGTAAAGTGTATTTGCCTCACGTGTTAGTAGCAATAAATTTTGATATTTAAAGGACCATACCATCTATTTTGCATGTTTGAGCCTAATATATTCAATTTTCATCCAGGTTACTGACAGTCATTTCCCAAAGGATACACTGTATTTCAGCTTTCCTGATCTTTTGCAAAATCCTTTAATCTTTCAAAATCAAATATTCAAGCGATACACCCACCTGAAAAATCAAAATTTCACCTGCTAATAGTTACGCAGCATTATATAAAGTCATGGACGTTCAAATTTTTCCATAAATGCAGGTCTTCTTTTGGGACTATATTCCCCGGTGGAGACATACATTCACTCCNAAAAAAAAAAAAAAAAAAACCTGAATACACATCTTGTTCATGATAATGGATTACCTATCCCAAGAACGTTTCAACTATCAAGAAGTTGATTTTAATAGCGTACCAGAATGAACTGAAACCAATGGTAGTCTGGAAGGTAGGAAAANCAAGAAGTTGATTTTAATAGCGTACCAGAATGAACTGAAACCAATGGTAGTCTGGAAGGTAGGAAAACTTTTTTCAACTCACCATTCCAGTAGCATGCTTTGGAAAATGACTATCAGTAACCTTACATGCATGAAAATTTAATATATTAGGCTCAAACATGCAAAATGGGTAGTGTGGTCCTTTAAAGTCTCTTATGTTAGTGTCACTCGCTTAAAATGCAGAGCTCTATAGCAGAAATTTTAGGTTTCCTTTGTTGATTTAATGTGTCAATTTCACTTTGACACTGAAAGAAGAATTACAAATCGTGGCTCTTAAATGTGAAGTAGCTTATTAACATGCTGGTCTTCAATGGCTTTTAGCTGTGAACACACCTTAAACAACACGTCAGTAATAAGACACAGATGCACTGATTAACGTAAATGAATCTTTATCAACGAGCTTCAACTATCACAGCACTTATTTAGCGTGACGTCGTGTAGTTACCATGAGTTAGGAATTCCACCCCAAGTGTTTGGTGATTTTCTAGTAGTGGAGGAAAACTTTGCACCATTTTTAGGTATGAACAATAGTGAAAATCTTAGCAGTTCAAATGCTGCTAAAGCTCGTCTTGTGCAGCCAAAGATCAATCCGTGCGCTGACTAACTCGAAGATTCGCTGAGCAGTTCGTAAAATGCCACAGCCTGAAGCAGGGCGTCGCATAGTTCCTCCCCTCCTCTTCCTCTCCCCATTTGGAAAGCATTATTGTACTTCACCAGCAGCTCTTGAGGGAAATTTAACCGGGGAAACTTCTGTGTTACTGATTCAGTCATCAACTGTCTGACTGTTTGTGCTCCACTGGTCCGTGACTCACCCACCATCAGTCCAAAGTGACGCCCCACAGCGACACGCATCATGTTCAGAACTCTGCAAGAGAAGAGGAAGAAACAGAGAAGATGAATTTTAGTTTTGCATCACTTCATCAACCTTAAAGGAGGTGATTTTGCCTATTTAAGCCCAATAAATACTACTCTCATACACATTATATTACTGCTAACCATTTTCCAAAACATAAAACTAGATTTTAATTCCTGTTATTTTGCCAAATCCCCATATCTTTTAAAATCCAATGTTCAGGTGAAACACCTACCTTAAAATTAAATGTTTCACCTGCTAACACTTGTGCATGATTGTAGAGGCCATGGTCATTTTAAGTTCTCTGTAAAAGCAGTCTTCTCCTGGGACTATATTCCCTGGTGGAGACAGATTTTCTTCTGTGTAGCTTCATGTGGAAATGCTAAATTACGTTACTTCTACAAAAAAAAAAAAAAAAAAANAAAAAAAAAAAAAAAAAATGGAATAAACGACTTGTTCCCTGTAATGGATTGCTTATCTCAAGCACATTTCAACTACCTCCAGGTTTATTTTTTATAGCGTTCTGGAATTAATTGAAACTAATGACAGTCTGGAAGGTAGGAAAAAAAATTCTAGACCTTACCGCCCCAGAAACGTGTTTTGGAAAGTGGTTGGCAGTGTGTGACATTTATGCAGACTGTATTTATTGGGCTCAAACATGAAAAATCACCAGTATGATCCTTTAACCTGCCGTTAAATAAGGATTAAGATTGCCAGGACATCCCTTTTTCTGTTCTTACTTGGGAGGAATGTTGGCGTCAGGCGTGACATTTCTAGGCTCCAACATGGCAAACAGCATGGCTTCCACAGCCCGCATGTGGGCCATGACAGGAAACAGAGCGGTATTCTGCAGGGAGATGGAGGATTTCTCTATGATGTAGAAGTCAGCTGAAGGGAGAAGTGACACGACTGAGGAAACCTGTTGGCAGAACCAAAAAAAAAAAAAAANAAAAAAAAAAAAAAAAGTCACCATCTGCTCAATGATTCCTCTCAAGATTATTTAATAGTTGATACTACTACAAAAGGGTTCTGAGTAACAGTTATACTCACATCATGAAAGTAAGCAGAAGCCATGTATGTTCCCCGCAAGAAATTAGGACATTCCAGCTGCTGCCAGTCCAGCACTGTCATCCCGCGGTCCACATGTGCCCAGGCAATTTTATTTGTCCCACATACTATTGACACTATGGAAATGGCATCCTGAATCAAGAAAATAGTATCAACAAGCATTTTCCTCATGTAAAGATCAATGAAAAGATCTTTAAAAGTATGAATTTGGCTATGACCAATCATCGTGAGGAGGCACAAAATGCATAAGCTACATATGTGCAATGAACCTCCTCAGAGCCTCACCTCCAGCCATGATCTGTCAACCTCTGGCCTGATAAACTTGGCCAACTGGATTCTCACTTTCTTCTCCTTCTTAACTGGATTGAGAATGGAATTGAAGACTACAACTGCGCTTTTGTGCTTCAGCAGGGGTACGTTCACCACACTCTCCAGGGTTTTAAAGGGCCCGTTTTTAGTCCTGTACTCCACAAGGTTGACAGACTTGCGGCCTCGCAGCAGCTTGACTCTGGCCAGCTCTGACAGCGAGCTGTTGTTGAGCAGCTGGAGGATGGCAGTACGCTGATCAGAGGTGTAGCAGGAGTCCAAGGGTGCACTGCTGTCGTCTTTGCACGGCACAGGAGAGGAAATGGATGCGTTCAGGGTCTCAAAGCCAGCCACAGGAACCTGACTCCTCCAGCAACATGTGCACTGCAGATAGCGGGGCTCCAACTCAGGGAGGGAGCCATGCTGAGGACGCCGAAATAAACCAGACTGACCCGGATAGTGACCTGCAAGGGGAATCAAATGGAGAGCTGACTGGTGTTGTGGGTTAAAGAGTGAATAAGTTATCTGGTGACTTTAGTCTGAATGTGTAGGTAGGTGCTTGTTGAGATGGAAACAGGAAGGGATCATTTAATTGTCCTTGTAAAATGCCTTGCTGTGTTTTTTCATTCATCCTCTGGAGTCTAAAGTAAACAACAAATGAGGGAGGACCTGTTTGTTATTGTTGTTTACAGTGAGTGTGAAGAAAAAGATCATATGACAAGTTTACACGAAATTTCTATAATCAAGTGAAAATATTGAGATTTTTTTGTTTTCTAGAATTTTTTTTTTTTTTTTTTTTTCTTCTTAAATCAAATAGAAAATCAATAACTTTCCAGAATGGAGTCGAGTTTTTACCCCCAAATTTTTCAAAATATATTTAATTTTTTTTCTTTTTCCTTTTCTTTTTTTTTTTTTTTTTTTTNTTTTTTTTTTTTTTTTTTTCCCCCAAGTTTCTGGCCTAGGCCAAAATTAGTTGTCAATCTAATAAAAGACGTTTTGCAGTACAGCTTTTTAAGGTATCGAATAAAAGGTAAATTCTGTGAAAAATATATTTGCAATCACGATTTTAGACACATTTTAATAATTTTAAAAAACAAAAAGGATTAAGCGGCAATACCAACCAATCACAGACTAAAGTTACCAACTAACAAAGTCGCTAGCTCCTCTGGAACACTTGTCAAACCAGCAAGTTGGCCGAAAAAAAAAAAAAAANAAAAAAAAAAAAAAACTTTAAACTTTGACTCCACAATATTTAAGTGGATAAAATTTGCTCATGCAGACTACAACCGTATCAAAAATTTATGAGCCTCTAACGCTGAGTTAAGTAAAGGTAAAGATGCAAAAGCAGTTAGCATGCACAGCTAGCTAAGTTAGCTAGATTTATTTTTCCAAAAGTCACGACAATCAGTCCAGCACATAGCAAGCAAAAGACAAAAGATGTTGAGTGTATCACCTCTCTGAGCGACCGACGACAGAAACCGCCTGGCGACCCACATAATCACTGAGTATGATGATTTATGAATCGTTTTTACAACATCATTCAAGTTGTCCAATGTTGCTCTTTTGTGGTCCGACACTTTAATCGACCGCCGTGAAACGACGACTCCTTGCACTTTGGTTCCATGATATGTTTTTTTTTTTTCATGAATTTATTTTAATATTCGCGCTTCAGTATGTTCAGCTTTATCAAAGAAGTGAAAATACTGCACTATCCTGGCGAATATTTACATAAAATTGTGGGAATTTATATCACATTGTTATAGCCAAACATCTGTGTGGTTAGACTCTAAAACTTACAAAACATAACCTTGTTTTTTCATAGAATAAAGCACTTAATATAATAATAATAATAATAATAATAATAATAATAATAATAATAATAATAAACTGTAAGATTGTCATGATGACAAAAATAATATGTAAGTATTAAGTATTTGATTTTTTCTTTTTTCTTTTTTTGGAATGCCTTGTACATACAAAATATTATGAAATAAAATCACTTTTTATGTCAGATGGCCCATATTTGCATTTTAGCAAGGTAACACTCAACATGCTATGAATTACATACACGTCTATCCTATTAATAAAGTGTAAAATGGTGACGCCTGTTTCACTTCCTTTCTCTGTTATTTCTAGACCTATGTGTTTGTACGCAGAACAATAAACTTCATGGTGCTGCTGGTAAGAGGAAATACTGGGCTGCTATTGTGTGCAGGGCATTGATGAGAAATTATGTTATCCACCTCCGAACCAGCAGAATACATCTAGACTTCATGTATAGACTTAATATGGAGATAAAACCCAGCTGTTGTTTTGTGGGGACTCAGCTGTCAATCTGACAGTAGCAAACTACCTTCACCTATGGCCAGTCTGGAAAGAAATAAGAAAATCCTGCTTGATTTGGTAAAACAGCCAGGTAATAACTTCTGTGCTGACTGCGGAGCTCCTGGTGAGTACACAAACCAAAAATCATAACCACATTTCATTTTAATCTGGCTTTGAAAGCTGTTTGACCAATGCATTGTTTCTTAGAAAGCATTAATCCCTGAGTTTAATGTGAATTTATATGTTTAAAAACTAACTAATGAAGGTCTTTTTCTATCAGACCATGTGATTTTGTTTTTCAAAACAAATCTCTCTCCTAAATAATACTTTACTGCCAAGTTACGTTTTATTATAAACTTTTATAAGGGGAAGTGCAGGTTACTGTATATTCTACAGTATGACCTCATTGTTCTCATTTAATTCCCAACACTTTATCACTGCTGGCAAAGACAAATAATACTGTTGTGTGTGTGCATGCGCATGCATATTAGTGTGTGTGTGAGAGAGAGAGAGAAAAAGAGAGAAAGAGAGAGAGACTGCAGTCAAACAACAAATGAGAAATCTTGGTCAGGTTTACCCACAGGTATTATATATTTGCCTAGACAGAAAAGGCACTTGATGACATTTTGCTGTTGTTTTTGTCCTTTTATCTCTTAAATGTTGCTTTAAATTTATTTTGCTCTTATTATCGTTTAAATGTTGTTTTAATGCATTTTTGCCTGTGGAAAGCACTTTGAATTGCCTTTGTGTTTGAAATTAATTTGCCTTGTCTTGCATTGTTCATATTTTTCATTCTATTTGTACCATAAAAATTTTGATTTTTGCTCTCAGATCCAGACTGGGCCTCATACACTCTTGGTATCTTTGTGTGTGTGAACTGCTCAGGGATTCATCGTAATTTGCCTGCTGTCAGCAAAGTGAAATCCATACGTCTGGATTTCTGGGATGATTCCCTAGTGGAGGTACAGGTTGTGTTAATCTTGTATGGATAACTCATAATCCAAAATGTATGCATTTTTCTGCTGAGTAAATGTTTTAATGTTAAAGGACCATTTCGGCCATTTTGCATGTTTGAGCCTAATATATTCAATTTTCATACACGTAACGTTACCCAAAGCATACTATGGGAACGGTGAATTATTATTATTATTTTTAAGAACATTTCAAGCATCAACAAGTTGATTTTAATAGCATACCAGAACGAACTGAAACCATTGGCGGTCTGGAAAGTAGGAAAAAATATTTTTTAACTCACTGTTCCAGTAATATGCTTTGGTAAATGATTGTCAGTGACATTACGTGTGTGAAAATTGAATGTATTAGGCCAAAACATGCAAAATGGCCGGTATGGTCCTTTAAATTGTTTTGACTGCAATATTATCATGTTTACATTTGTAAAGGAGCATATCAGTGATTTTGCATGTGTAAGCCCAACAAATACAACACACATATACGTTTCATTACCGCCAACCATTTTCCAAAACATACTACTGGAGAGGTAGATATTAGAATTGCTTTTCCTACCTTCCAGGCTGCCATTTTTTCAGTTCATTCCACTACGCTATAAAAATAAACTTGTAGCTTGAAATAGGTGATTTATCACAGTGAACTAAACATCATTCTTATTTTTTGTCAAAATTACTTAAGTGATATTTAACTGGTCCAACACAGAGCTACAGGAAGAAAATGTATGGCTCCACCAGGTAATATAGTCTCAGGAATAGACTGCTTTTACAGAGATTAAAAACGACTGTATCTTCTACATTGGGATGTACATGTTAGCAGGTAAAACACTGAATTTTGAGGTGGGTGTATCACTTGAACATTTGATTTTGAAACATGAGGGAATCTGTCAAAATAACACAAAAACTAAAATATCTTTTTATGTTTTGGAAAATGGCTGTCAGTAATGTAACATGTATGTGGATAGTAGTTATTGGGCTTAAACATGCAAAATCACTGGTACGGTCCTTTAGTCTCACAAGGCCTGTCTCATGAGGCAGAGTTCCTCAACTCTGGGCTCTCTCCAGGTTTTCTTTAGCACAGTTATTCTCAGTAATCCCGCTCAATGAGACAGAGATTTAGTAAATCTGTAGATAACATTAAAATTTCTCATCCTGTGATTTTAGTTCATGAGGGAGAGGGGAAATTGTGCAGCCAAAGCCATTTTTGAGAAATGTGTCCCCGTCTTCTTCTACCGGCCACAGCAAAAGGACTGCATGTGAGTATTTCATTCACCATGCGTTCACCTCGTTAGCTCAGTGGAAGTGAAATCTGATGATTCAACATGTAACAGAGTAGCGAGTGCCCGCTGTACAAATAGAAAGAGGAAGAAACACTAAATGTTGGCTACTGTGATGAAGCTGTAACTCCTAAGAATTAGGTTCATTCATCAGTGAAAGATTTATACATTTTCAATAGCTTGAATTTATCATCAGCAATATTAATACCAATAAAACGCTGTCTGATATTTGCTTTTAGTGTTCTGAAGGATCAATGGATCCGTGCTAAGTACGAGAGAAGAGAATTCACAGGAGAAAACAAGCAAATTTACACTGCAGGTAATTTTCTTTCCATCAGCAGAACATTTAAAATTCTGCAAACCAAGCAAAACTTTGTTTCCGTACAGCTCACACAACAGGGATTGATTTGAGTTTTTCATTTTATCCATTTTAATAATTTGATCCATGTAATTCAGATGTCTTTCAGTCAACCCTGTGGAAGAAAGGCAAAGACAACAAGCAGTTCCTGAAGAGGACCTTCCTGCTGTCCCAGAAAGACTTCACTCTCAGCTACTTTGTCAAAGAGGATGTGGGTAGTTCCTTTTCTATGTGATGATGTACATTGCCTTATGACTTTACTTAGATCACAAACAGAATTTGTTTATAATGTAAAATCTGTCTGCTTGTTAAATCTAAGGTTCCCAAAGCCGTGATCTCCATGAACGATCTGAATGCAGTTTTCCAGCCGGAGAAGATCGGCCACGCCCACGGCCTGCAGATCTCCTACTTGCAGGACAAGCGTACGAGGAACCTGTTTGTGTACCATGAGAGTGGACAGGTGAAGAAACGTGATATTTTAGTTGCCCATTTTTTCAGATGAATAACCTGATAAAATAGAGCTTGAAAAAAAGTTGTGGAATGAACATCAGTTTCTTCATGTCTCTTGAATGTTAATCCCTCAAGTAACCTAGCATTTATCCAGTTCCCCAAACAACAAACACTTAAAAAACATGTATGAATCCACCTCCCTGATGTAGCTTCCTGTATTGAATGCCTTATAGATAATTGTATCCTGGTTCAACGCTATTCGGGCCACCCGCTTGGCTTACCTCCAGAAGAAACATTCCTCTCTTCGAGACAATGATGTGAGAAAAGTTTTGATAAAGGTTTCAAACCTCCAGATGGATATGGAACTGACAACCTTGAGACTTTAAATGTACTCCATCGTGTTACCTGCCTCTGTTTTTGCACAGCTAATACCTCAGATAACCAGAAGCAACCTGAAGGATGGATACATGGAGAAAACTGGTCCAGCGGTCAGTCAACTGTCCAATTATCACATTTTATTTGTATTATTACCTGTATTACATATGTCAATCTCATTACCCCTCTCTCTTTGTCCGTGTGTGTGTGTGTGTGTGTGTGTGTGTTTAGCAGTGGGAGCCATTCAAGAAGAGGTGGTTCACACTGTGCTCATTCAACAGAAAGCTTCTTTATTTTAAAACTCCACTGGTAATGAAAACAGATTATGCTCTATTTGCCTGTGTGCGTGCATGTGTGTCTGCACGTGCATGCGTAGATAAGAATATTTTTCTTCTCATTCTACTTTTAATGCATAAATACATACATAAAGAAGTGTCCTTCCAACCACACACACAGGATTTGTTGTATCTGTAGGATGCCACAGAGCTGGGTGCGGTCTTCATTGGCACAGAGAACCATAGCTACTATGTTACTGAGGGCCCCACCAGGAGTGCGAGGGGGGGCCGGTGGCACTGCGGCATCATCCTGCAGACCCCAGGCAGGCAGTTTGTGTTCATGTGTGAGCAGGAGCAGGAGCAGAAGGAGTGGCTGGAGGCCTTCAGGCAGGTTATCGCTCAACCCATGACCCCTGAGGACTACGCCAGTAAGACACAGCTGACTGCCGTTACGCCTTCATGCCTCTTAATTTCAGAATTGCTCATCAGAATATTTCTTTCTTTCTTTAAGATGAAGCCAACTGGAGAAGAGGGAGATGACGACAACAGCTCTTCCTGTTGGTTTGCTGAAGTTCAGTATGCAGATTCAGTATGAAATTTCTTCATTAAGATGCTTCTGAGCCTGCCAGTCAGGATAAAAATGGAGACAAGCTCTGTTTTCAGGATTGTCAACAAAGCTATATGAAATTCTATTAACTCTGACACTATGGACACACATTATGTGATTGCAATAGGACCGTTTAGAGAATTAGTTGCTATTACAGAGTCCATGCTGCTTTATAACATTTAAAGGACCATACCAGCGATTTTGCATGTGTAAGCCCAATAAATACTTCCTGCATGTGGGGTTGCTGACAATTTCCAAAACATAAAAACTACATTTTAGATTTCCTGTTATTTTGCCAAATCCCCCAATCTTTCAAAATCAAATGTTCAGGAGATACACTGACCTTAAAATTCAATGTTTCGCCTGCATGTATGTCCGAATGTGGAAGGGATGGTCGTTTTTAATTTCTCAGTAAAAGCTGTGTTCTCCTGGAAATATATTCCCTGGTGGAGACATACATTTTCTTCTGTGTTGCTCTGTGCTTGGACATGTTAAATTAAGTTACTTTAACAACAACAACAAAAAAAAAAGAATAGACCTGTTGTTTGCTGTGATGGATTGTATATCTCAAGCATGTTTCAAGTCTCTACAAGGTGATTTTTATAGCATACTGGAATGAACTGAAAAAACAATTCTCAAATTTACTACTGAAGTAGTATATTTGAGAAATGGTTGTCAATAAAGTAACCTGCATGCAGGTTGTACATCTTGGGCTCAAATATGCAAAATTGACAGTATGGTCCTTTAAGGCTTTGTGCAGATGAGTCTTGAATTTGTTGCATTGTTGTTGCACTTATTTATTTTTTTTATTTTATTTTATTATTATTATTATTATTTTTGCCTCAAACCAAATGTCACGTACCTTTTTACTGTGGAGGTAACAGAACATTGTTATTGATTGTGGCTTGTACAATGAATTGTGGCAACGATTATGGCAACAATCCTTATGGAAGCCAACAATACACAGAATAATACAATAAACAGTTCAAACTCTATCCAATAAAATATTTTAAAAATCACGAGATATTATTATTGTTATTATTATTATTATTATTATTATTATTATCAAAAATAAAGGCAGTTTAAATACATAAGACAACAGCATTCTAACAAAGAAATAAGAAGTCTGATTAAAAATAAAAACACTCAAATAAAGAAAGATCAAATATAAGAATATAAATTAATGAATTGCTTCCCATGTGGATCATACTTTTATTGGGAAAGACGTTTGGCTACATTCTCGCCTCCCGGACAAAAAATTAAGCGGCTTTTGAAGCGTTTTATTGCTCTTGTTCCAATAGACGATCTTTGCTCTCTCACGCTCCCGGAAGGGGCGTGGCCAAAATTAAAAAGTAGCTTACTAGCGCCCCCTAGCGCTGGGTCCCTTAATGGTCAAGTTTGTGCACAGCCGCAGCTGGGTGGACTAACCAGGTGGAATATAGGAGAATAACACTTTTCTTTTATGTTGGATATCTAATTTTTTTTTTTTTTTTNATTTTTTTTTTTTTTTTGAGAGGTCTCATGTCACTATAGTGATGATTAACCGGCTGTTGTTGCTAATTGTTGCTCGGAGCTAAAATGCAAACGTAGCTGCTAGCAGACGAGCTAGGCCGGGAGAGCTGGCTGAGGAATACCTTCATCCAGACAGGAGCATAAATGTTCCACACACACCAGTTTACCCAGTTGGTTCACCATACTGGAGAAGATGCGCAAGGACGTGAGGATATTATTGGTGGGAGAGCGTAAGTAAAGCTAACGGCTAACATTTAAAACGCTTTGTCTCCTCTTTTTGCGTATGTTTTGTACCGATCCTGTCAGCTGGACGTATGATGCTGACGACCATAGCAGTATCCCATGATGATGATGATGATGATGATGAAGAAAGAGAATTATGCTTTAATTTTCACCTCGCATCATATAAACCAGCGTCAGTCATTTCAATTTTGTATTTTTTGCATACATGTTACGTTCATGTTGGCCAGACAAGAAGGTCAAACAAAATGATTTCCTATGGATTTAATCATTATTACATTTCTGCAGAATTTACAAGCTGGAATGTCCCACCTACTAAAAGCAATAGTGCACAAAAAAAAAAGAATAAAACTTGCACAGATCTCTGTAGCAGTACAGCATATTTATATGGTCAGGATTCAGAAAAGAACAATGAAGTAGGATAAGATATCTGCCCAATTTTGAAATTTTGATTCAACATTATCCTTTTTGTATTTTTCAGCCCTGCTTAACCTGCAGTCATTTTTTACATTCTGAGACATAATTCAAAAGCAATTTGCTGTTTATGCCTGTAAAATATATTTTCATATTCAGAGATGGGTAGAGTAGCCAGAAACTGCACTCAAGGAAAAGTATTGTTACTTTATGATAATAGTGACTCGAGTACAAGTGAAAGTAATTACTCTTACAAAATAATTACTTGATAATATTACAAAATAATTACTGGACTGAGAGTAAGAAAGTATCCATTAAAAAGAGTACATAATTAAGAATAAATGGGATTAATGCCTCAGTTTACCTGCAGTGCACGACCCTTATTAAGCCTGTGTCATTTATGTTCATGGTAAAAATAGACATGATTATACAATCATTTTTGTCACTGTGTAGGTAAAAGTAATTTAAAAAAGAACAATATTTTAAATTTATTTTAAATTTTATTTTGCTTGTCTTTTTGTTTTTTCTTTGTGGGTGAAACCGGAGTTCCAGGAGAAAAGCCATGATGTAAACTCCATGTACAAAAGCCTTGTTGGTTCTATCCTGTGACTTTTTTGCAAACAGCAGTGTGGAGTTTCTAATGTTTGTAAAAAAAGAAGTCACAGGATTTTTGAGGGCAAAATTTTTCCACTTTCTCATTAGGTGCTGAAGCTTGGTTCTCTCACACTGAAGTTCGAAATCCAGCTGTTTTTCTTTTTGTTGCTCTGTTTTCATCTTCTCATGCAGGACCTCTTTGAATTTACACATACCTTCCAGACAAATTCCTTTCCTCTTTCAGATCTATCTCCAATTGCCTGACTTTAAAATCTAATTTGTAAGAAGAGCTCTGCTCTGGTGGATGGGAACTTCAGCTCTTTCTGTTTGCTCTCTAGATCCATGACTTTAGCCATTAGATCCTTTTTCTCCATGTATAGCTGATGTCTTGATGAAGTCACAGACTGGAGATTCTTTTTAAGCTGTGCATTAAGGTTTGCCAGTTCTTTAAGTTTGGTCTGATGCTCCAAAAACTGAGTTTCTGAGCGTTGCTGCTCACTTTTTAGTAAATCCCTGAAAGTTCTCTCAGTGGTCAGCCTTTTTTCTGTGTCCAAGAGTAAAGTGCTTTTTCTGTTTCCTCTCCAGATCCCTGACTCTATCAGTTAGATTCTTATTCTCCATGTAGAGCTGCTTCCTTGATGAAGTCACAGACTGGAGATTCTCTTTAAGCTGTGCATTGAAGTTGGTCAGTTCTTTTATTTTGGTCTGGTGCTCCAGCACCTGGGTTTCTGAGATCTGCTTCTCCCTTTTTAGTAAGTTCCTCAAAGTTCTCTCAGTGGTCAGCCTTTCTTCTACATCCAAGTTCTTCTGAGCAACCACTTCATCTTTCTTTTTCATGTTCTTGAGCATTACATTGAACTGATCTTGCTTTTTGACCAACGCATCTCTGGACTCTTTAAGTTGTTTTTGTGCTGTCTCTTTCTCAGCTACAGCAGCCTTAAGGTCAGCTTGGATGGTCTTGTCCTGGCTCTTTTCCTTTGCTACCTCAGCTGTCAATTCATTTATTTTTTGCTCTTGTGACACTCCTTTGGCTTTCAGGGCTTTTATCTGAGAGGTCAGGGCTTCAGTGTTCAGGTTCCTGGAGGAACTTCCAAGGTCTCGTTCAAGTGTCTTGATTATATTCCGACATTCTATTAGCTCAGAATTCCTTTCCTCCATTCTTCTTCTGAGGTTGTCATTGATGTGCTGCATCTCATCCAGTGAAGTTTTAAGAAAAGCCATTTCAGCCCTCATTTTCTCAAATTCACCTCGAAGGACAGCATTTTTCAACCCTTTCCTTCTGAAGAACGTCTTCAAGGCCTGCTCTAGATTTTGGCTCGCTTTCAGTGACTTCCTGCAGAGCTTCTATCTTCTCCTTTTCTCTTACCAGAGCAGCTGTCAAAGACTTTTCCCTCTCAGAACTCGCCACCTCTGCAGCCTTCCTCATCCCACTTTGGTCACTGCCATTCAAGAGCCAAGGTGTGCAGGCATCAGATTATTTAAGTGTGTGTGTGTGTGTGGGTGGGGTGGGGGTTGGGGGGGGGCAGATTGTTGCTGTGAGCATGATGAGAGCAGACAGAGTCCATGTTAAAATGTTGATTATATAGTATGTTATATGAAGCTCGGCTCAGATTTAGATTAGATTTTAATATTTTTTTGTTTTCAGTTTTTATAGTTGCTTGCCTTTCAGTCGCCCCTTTATGAGCCAGTAAACATAGTTGGACAGATGTGGAAACTAAAAAATGTAAATCAATAATTTAAAATCAAATAATGTCCCTAAACCTAAAATAATTGGTGCCATCGTATACTTTTGGCCATGTGAAGTTGGTGTTAAATTCCATCCTAAGAGGCATTAAAAAGTCTTAAATTTAACATGCCTGAACCTGCAGATACCCTGTGAGAAACTGTCAGGTGACATTTGATCTCTATCCAGGTTTCCACTGGTCATCGAATCCTCAAGTATAAATGGAATTTAGCGAAGTGATGAAAAGTGATACCGTCTCTTGGAATATCTGAGAATTTTATCTCCCTAAATGTGTGCTGCTTCTTTAGAACAAGCCTATCATGGAAACCAGATTATTGATCCATATTTGTGAGGTGGAAAATATTAACAAAGCGGTAAGGAATAAAGTTTTGGTGGTGAGAAGTGTAGTTCATAAACTACTCATCACAACTTGCCCTTGGGTGTTGTCACATGCCTTCATGGGAATCGCTGACTTCCAATATCTTGTAATATCTTCTTTCTTTCTTTCTTTCTTTCTTTCTTTCTTTCTTTTTTTTTAACTTACCGGTCCTCTAAGTCAGTTTGGCCAAACTGGAACTATGTATAATAAATAAAAACATTTTTTTTAGAGACAATAAAAGGCCAAATTCAGTGAAAAGCAAACTTTTGCAAATGATCTTTGAGTGCAGAAGGTTAAGATCAACAATTACACTGATATCTGATATCCGTACATCTAAAACAATCACATCACATGTCATTATTTAATTAATTCTTTGTCTCCTTATCAGCATGTAATATGAGATTATATCTATATATAAGATTAAGATGAGAGTTTTGTCATAGTTACTCTCACCTTTTCTTATTATCTCTTCCTTATTCCACAGCAAAGGTGGGAAAAACTTCTCTCATCATGTCTCTAGTCAGCGAGGAGTTCCCAGAAGTGGTATGGAGAAATCATCAGTACTCCTATTACATCCAGTGTGCATATAGTTCACATCTGCTTACGTGTGGCTACATACATGTGCATCTCTTGTGTCTGTCCCAGGTTCCATATCGCGCTGAGGAGATCACCATACCTGCCGATGTCACACCTGAGAGAGTTCCCACTCACATCGTGGACTATTCAGGTACTTAAAGGCCGAGGCTTTTCCTCATCTGCTTTTGTCTCTGCAGTGACGGATAAATATGTTCCACGCCATTTCAGTCAATTTTGGTAAAGTATAATGTTTGGGAATTAACACATAAATAATGTCATTACGGCTAAAGACTGAATTTATTTTTAGTTTTTCATAAACTTGTGTTTCACCCACAGAGGCGGAGCAGACGGATGAGCAGCTGTTTCAGGAGATCTCCAAGGTCAGTTAGTGTGTAATGCATTTTTATTTCAGCAGGAGAGTCCGGGTAGAAGCCTAATAATCCATCCTCTGTGTGTCTGTTTGTCATAGGCAAATGTGATTTGCATTGTCTACTCTGTCAACAACAAGAACTCCATAGAAAAGGTGTGTCACATTTACATAATTTGTTTATATAGCAGGTAAACCACTTGAATTGATGCGTGATGTTGACATGTTTAAATTGATATTAGAAATTAGAGGTTGTCTCAAAATAGTGTAGATTTTTCATTTTATCGTTAAGCTTTTTTGTTATCTGAGTAGGTGACCAGCCACTGGATCCCCCTCATTACAGAGAACACAGACAAGGACAGCAGGTGTGTGGCTGTATATGTTTTCTGTGTGATATAATGTATGTTATCTGACGTGTGTGTTGAAACATACCAGTTCTCAGTACTACTCAGCACCTTGGAAAGTCTAAATAAGGCTACTTCCTATAGCAAAGCGATCAGACATGGAATCTGAGTTTTTGGCTAGTTGAGCTAAAGTGAAAGGTAGGAAATACTGAAACTTTCTTGTCTGTAGCAGTAGAAATACAACATTTCTCATGAGCAGATTCAGCTTGATTCACCTTCCCTGTTCTGAGGTTCTCACTATAACACAAATCAAAATGTGTTTTAGACCCCATTTACACTTTGCATTATGTGCACTATGCTATCCGGATAATGAAAACTCATGTTAGCATACAGCGTAGTGAGATCAGAACACAAACAGATCTACCAGACCACATGTGGATCTGTCAGGCTCACATTGTGATTGGATCTCAGTCATAACTAGCCAGGTAAATGAAATCCATACATGAAATAAAATCCACCCATAAGCTGAAAAACGTCACCCTGCCTCAACTTCCCAGCTCTGTTCACTTTTTTCAGTAAAGTTATTTTGAATGGGGAGTTGGAGCTTGCCATAAATTTTGAACTGTACATTGAACACAACGGAAAACAGCAGACTTTTTAAAAAATAAAATGGATTAATCCCAATCACAGAGCAAGGAGGAAACACAGCTTTTAACAGCATAATGATCCATTTGCTGAGATTTTGCTGAGATCCCATACAATACAGGCAGAATCCAGATCAGGAAAATGCAAGTTCTGGCATTGGATACCATCATCCAGAACAGAGATCCTGTTTAATGCAAAATGGACTTCAGGAACCTTTAAAATAGATGTTCCTTTTCATGGTGGCACCATTTATTACTTTGAATACAAATGGTTAAAATCATATTAATTGATTAATTAATTAATAAATACCATCCTGTGTGTGTGTGTTCAGGGTTCCTCTGATCCTGGTGGGGAACAAGTCAGACCTGGTGGAGCACAGCAGCATGGAGACCATTCTGCCCATAATGAACCAGCACAGCGAGATAGAGACGTGTGTTGAGGTGAGATCGTGAACACTGACGATACACATTTTGTTTTTTGCTTTCCTGTTATTATTCACAAATTTAACAACAATGAATGAAAGGGTAAAAGAAAAGGTTTCAAAAGCAGCATTGGCCTGCTTAAAAACTGATGAGGTTTCATGTCAAAGCATCGCTATTGATTCAGACGACAGACATCCACGTGTCTGTCGCCAAGGAAACAACAGATCGAAAAGTACATAAAGGCCAAATGAAAACAATATGTCTTGGCTGAGTCATTAGGTCGCAGAAAAGGATAATAATCACAACAGCAGTTACATAATGGACGCTGTTAGATGAAATTTTTTAAAGCCAAGGAAAAAGCTGTTTTCTCATCCAGTTGAGCATAGTTGAAGTGAGAATATGACAGGAGTGTGTGAACGCGACATCTACAAGTTCAGAAATCAGCTTTTTTTTTTTTAAATTGTGTGATGTCAACCTAGTCTTAGATAACAGGANCAAGTTCAGAAATCAGCTTTTTTTTTTTTAAATTGTGTGATGTCAACCTAGTCTTAGATAACAGGATTTCTTTCTTGTTCTTTTTTTCTCTCATTTTTAGAGTATATTACAGAAGGAAGTATGTGTTTCTTTGTGACCTTTGTCAAAGTAGCACAACCTGAGCTTAATTTCTATCTTTATACATCGAGTAAGACAAACTCACAGCTCCTGAATTGCCCTGAAAGCTTCATTTTTGATTGGTCTTTTAGCTCTATTGTTTACATCAACATTATTTTGAACACAAAACTTTTGGCCCGTCATGTTTAAGACCTTCTCCTGCGTTAGCCATTTTCTTTCATCTTTGTGGAGGTAGTTGTGTATCCCTACCTGTTAGCTTCTAACATGGCAGGACCTGTGTTTTGTCAGACTGGTTAATTAGACCAGACGCTAAAAACGATCCAGTTAATACCCCGTCTGGCTCTGGCAGACGGGGTATTAACACACACACAGACCTAAATAGAGACACACACACACGTTGATAGAGAGGATGGCCATGCTTTGTCAGGACACCGTTACTACACTGCTCTACCTGATTCCAAAGCTGCATGCAGTATATATGCCTAAACACNTTTTTTTTTTTTTTTTTTTTTTTTTTTGTTAACAGTGTTCAGCAAAGAACCTGAAGAACATCTCAGAGCTGTTCTATTACGCCCAGAAGGCAGTGCTTCACCCCACTGGTCCACTCTACTGTCCAGAGAAAAAAGATGTAAGAGAAAGAACAAACATGGAGTATTGTCCCTCTCTTTCCGTGTTTTATCTCAGGTTTGTTTTTTTTTCATTTGCTTCTTTGATTCCCAGATGAAGCCACTTTGTGTCAAAGCCCTGACTCGAATCTTCAAAGTGTCCGACCTCGACAATGATGGCATTCTCAATGACCATGAGCTCAACTGCTTCCAGGTAGGGCGGCTGATGATCATCGTAACTGAAAGTTTACAACAGTTTAACAACAGACAGTCACTGTGCTTTTGTCTCTTTGGTCCCAGAGGATTTGCTTCAACAGCCCACTAGCCCCTCAGGCCCTAGAAGATGTAAAAAACGTGGTGAGGAAGAACGTGAGTGATGGAGTGTGTGACAACGGTCTTACTCTCAAAGGTAGGGATGAGCGGACTGAGCTGGTCCTCATGTGACACAAATCCCCGAACCACAGTTACATTACTCCTGACTGTTGTGTTGTGTTGGTGTGGGTTCTCTCTCCAGGCTTCCTCTTCCTCCACACCCTGTTCATTCAGCGAGGTCGCCATGAGACCACCTGGACGGTGCTGAGGAGGTTTGGGTACGATGACGACCTGGAGCTACACCAGGACTACCTCTTCCCTGTGTGAGTCTCATTTTATAGTGTAATATAGTGGGTAGTATTTGTTGAATATTGACAAAATTGCAAAACTTTAGAGTTGCTGCCAATAGAAATGCATCCAGTAAGCCACACCCACAGGTCCTGAACTGCCCTGAAAGCTTCACTTTGATTGGTCCTTTACTTCTGTACATGTTGACATTAACATGTAACACATTTAAATTTATCCGCCATCACAATTGGTTAAACACAGCCACAAAGTTTGAGGCTAGCTACTGAGATTTTGGCCAGCATCTATGTTTCACAGTCTGTTGGTGTTGCCATCTCAGGCCTAATGCAGCTGGCCAATCACAACAGAGCAGGCTTTTTAGGAGGGCAGGCCTTAAAAAGACAGACTGTCTTCACTCAGTGTGCACTGCGGTGCTGCAGGAAGGGAGACAAGAAGTGGATCAATACATTTTTGCACATCAAAGAATTGCAAAGCTTTCAAAATAGGCATCTAAATGAAAATAAGATCATGGAAATTTGCACATTTAGTCGTTCACCATCAAAATTAGCATAGCAGGTATTCTTCATGTGTGTGTATAGATTTCTTAAAACCTGCTCTGTTTGCAGCTAATAATGTTCTGCAAATCTTTCACTACACTATTCCTGTTACACTGGATTCTACTCACACACAACATCATCTTTGTTGGTTTAACTTAAGCAAACATAAAATCATAGCTTCATTTGCCTCCATGCAGATCAGCAGACTTCTAATGATCACATTCGGTGTCTTTGCTCATAATTGTTTAAACAGTCATTGTTAAGATATTGCAGGTACCAGCATATTCAGTGGCAGCATGTTAGATAGTGGACATGCAGATAACTAAGTTGTTGTTTAGTGAGTTTAGCTTTTGACTGTAGCAGTTTACACTGTGACATTTCATTCTTCAGGTTGAAAATTCCTCCTGACTGCACCACAGAGCTCAACCACAACGCCTACCTCTTCCTTCAGAGCGTCTTTGACAAACACGACAAGGTACCATGTTTACTTTAGCCATTTTCCTGGAACAGAACCCAGTGCTACAAGCTGGAATACACCCTCATGATCAGCTGAGCTTTGATTTAAGAGATTGCCAGGACAGAGAATCAACTGCAAGGTTAGAATGAAGGTCAAGGCGTAGAAGTAGCTGCTTTATGTTGTGTGATTAGTGTCCTTCAGTTTATGTTGTCCCCTCAAACCCTTCCAAAAATGATTTCTGAGTTTGGCACTATTTTCCATACTTTTGTGTAGTTTACCTTCTTGTCTTTTATATATCTCAGGACCGCGACTGTGCCTTGTCACCAGAGGAGCTGAAGGACCTGTTTGATGTTTTTCCCTACATGCCCTGGGGCCCTGATGTTAACAACACGGTCTGCACCAATGAGCAGGGCTGGATCACATACCAGGGTTATCTCTCACAGTGGACGTAAGTAATTCATTTAAACACACTTTATTTGAGTCTCTTTAGCTGCTGTCAGTTTGTTATTACATTGTCACGCCTCAGTCTCGCTGATAAGATCTCACGCTTTGTTCAGTCTAACAACATATCTGGATGTCCAGCGATGCCTGGAGTATTTGGGCTACCTTGGCTACTCAATAATCGCTGAGCAGGAGTCCCAAGCAGCAGGAATTACAGGTGATTACTTTGCCATGTCTTCATTTCCGTTTCCATGTTTGTAATGAGTTGAAGATAAAGTGTCTAAAAGAGATTTTCATGATGTCGTGATCATACCTGTAATGAGGAATGTGTGTGAAAGAACTTAGCATGCTGCAGTTATGATGTTACATTACAGCCCCTGGACAGTTGGCGCAGGAGTTTAGCCAGGCATGAGTTGTGTACAGTACGAGTTTAATCCGCTCCTTTAATTTGTTTTCCTCCTGCAGTGACCAGAGATAAGAAGATTGACTTGCAGAAGAAGCAGACGCAGCGAAGCGTCTTCCGCTGTAATGTCTTTGGAGATGTTTGCAGTGGGAAGAGCGGCTTCCTCCAAGGCTTCCTGGGTAGAAATCTCAAGGTAAACAGAGATAAGCACCAGCAATGAGAATGCAGAATGTCAATACACATATATGCTGATATATCACAAATTATAACCACAAATATATACTGTATAATAGCAAAACATACTTCTCTTTTCTTGCATACATGGAATAGTTTTATAGATTAATTTCTATATAAAAACTACAGATGACCTCCTCATGATCTTTTACATAATATTTATTCTCTGATTTCCACTCAGTGCCAAAAAATGATCAGAGAGGAACACAGATCTTTCTATGCCATCAGCACAACCTACGTTTACGGCCAGGAGAAATACCTTCTCGTAAGTACCACATATAAACTCTAATACCGCTTGAATTAATAGTTTTTTTTTATTATAATGTATCTAGATTAAGATTTTCTTCTTCTTCTCACTCAGGAAGTTTAAATGCGCACCATGCCCGAATATTTTTTGTGTGTGTGCTCTGATTAGAGCAATAGCGCGAATAAGACGCATGGGTAGAAGTAATAATAGGATTCTGCAATCACCAAATATACATGATGCGGTGTGTAATCAGAATATGAGGAGAGTCACCAGGAAATGCATGCAGAGGTGGCATTCTTGAAAAAATTGATTTTGAATCACATAATCGAGGTCTGTTACTCGGAGTAAGCTTATCTTGTTTTTAGTTTTTTGCCGATTTCAATCTAATAAAAGTGTATTCCTTAATCTGAGTACGAATTGAAGTTTTGATGTGCATGTAAACGCACTGAGTTTGAGCCCTTGTTACTCTTTGGGAAGAAGTTTTGTGTATTTTTTTCTCTTTGCATGTCATGTCTTCATGGTTTGTCACTCTTGATAGGTCAGACCGGAAAATTTCTCTGATTAGGAGTGTAAGCTTGTGATTCTCAGCAGCGAACCCTCACAAACCAGTATGAGGATGGGTTGTCTTCTTTGTATTTGTAATATAATGAATAACACCATAATATGTCTTATATAAGCATAGAGTTTGTTTATACAGTAGTCAACTGCTCTTTTTTGTTGCTACCAGATTGTTTGGGTACATCTTTCTGTGCTGGTGTCATGGCAGCATTAGAAGTCATTCTGTTTTGGTGGTGGGTACTCCCACTGTTACTCTGCAGCTCACTTTATATTGTCTCGGTCCAGCGGTTTATTTCCCAGCAGTTCAGTCTTCCTACTGACCAGAAAAAGCAGCAGCAGCCTGAGCATCTCTCCTCTCACCCCCTCCTCCTCCTCAGCTCCATGAAGTCTTTCCAGAGTTTGACTACCTGCCTGTCGCTGATCGGGCCTGTGACATTGTCTGCCTCCTCTATGACGTCAGCAACCCTCACTCCTTCAAATACTGCACCAAAATCTTCAAGGTAAAACCGATGAAAACATGCACATTTCTCACTTTATATTAAGCACATTAAGAACAGAAAAAGTTTCAAAATACAAGCAAAACAGTTCCTGAAGGAAATCAGCTAATGTCAGTGATCTTTGAGACATCTTTGAGGTGTTTTGTGCATAATTTGTATAATTTATGTCTGTTCAACTTTTTTGTTTTCTTATGTATGTGTGTAATTATATATTGATGATTATATATAGGAAGACTGGCAACTGCATTGCGGAAGCTAATGGGGATCCAATAAATAATAAACTTTATGTAAAAAGAACATCCATCATCCATCTGCCGCTCTTCCTCCGCAGCAATACTTCATGGACAGTAAAGTTCCATGTATGATGGTAGCGGCAAAGTCAGACCTGCCAGAGATCAAACAGGCGTATGGCTGCAGTCCGCTGGAGTTTTGCAGGAAACACAAGATGCCGCCTCCGCTGTCCTTCACCTGCAACACAGTGGCAGCACCCAGCAGAGAAATCTACACCAAACTTGCTACCATGGCTGTGTACCCGTACGTATACAAACACAAACACTTTGACCTACACATTTGTTAAAGTTAAAGCTGATGGACGTACAGTATTAATGAAGTTGGTATCATCCCCATCAGCTCTGGTCCACTCGTGACTGTTACCTGATAAACGCAAACCACAAATGTATTTTTACCATTCTGAAACATATTACAGAGCAAACTTGTTTATTCCTTATTCCTGATTCTGATAAAAGAATTCTGCTTTCAGTGGCATTCAATAGTTAGGACTTGGGAATATACATGTTTATATTTACCGCGTCTATCAATCCAAATATAACTTGGCTGATAGGGACTCCATACTCATTCATATTACAAGTATTGACTCCCAAACAGACTTTCAGCTTTACCTTTACTAGAAAGACTTGCATTGTGACTTAGTTTGCTCATAAAGACTTGACTTGGACTTGTGTCAACTGACTTGAGACTTGCTTTAGACTTGCCCTGAAAGATTTTTAAACATTCAGATAATGTATGAAGGTTCATCTCAGGGGCGGACTGGGATTCTAATTTTTACCAGGAATTCAAGGTATCCAGTGCGGG